>JABMIG010000161.1:339421-350303 GCA_013187285.1 Cyclotella cryptica
CCCCCTCGCCCTATAGTAAGTGGCCGTCCCGGTCAAGAAGAGCTAGTAAATTATACATACAGACCGCAACATCACGTACTAAACACTAGCTCTTCTTGACCAACCGGCTCATCTTGACCAGTATGTAGAAATGTATGTGTGCTCATCTTGACCACTTGACAATTTTTCAAGTGATAAGTAGTTAATCACATTATTATAACACAACCATACTGCAATAAGCACATTATTGGCGCAGACCACTACAAGTGGTCGTAAACTTACGCCATAGCACACCGTTTCCACCATACACACCGTCAACAATAATGCACTCAGCTCTCATTATTTGCCACCCAATTCCCTTTCCCCCCTCGCCCTATAGTAAGTGGCCGTCCCGGTCAAGAAGAGCTAGTAAATTATACATACAGACCGCAACATCACGTACTAAACACTAGCTCTTCTTGACCAACCGGCTCATCTTGACCAGTATGTAGAAATGTATGTGTGCTCATCTTGACCACTTGACAATTTTTCAAGTGATTTGTAGTTAATCACATTATTATAACACAACCAGACCACAATAAGCACATTATTGGCTGCAGACCGCTACAAGTGGTCGTCAACTTACACCATAGCACACCGTTTCCACCATACACACCGTCAACAATAATGCACTAAGTTCTTTAAATGCCACCCGAATGCCTGTCCCTCCTCGCCCTCCCCAGTGATATCAAATCTTGTCTCTCGCCGCCATGTCTCGCTGCTGCCGCCACCGCCTCAAATAATTCCCCACTCATCGTGGAATTGCGCTGTTGTTGATCTCCGTCGTCACTCCCATTGTGCCCTCCCGTCTCCGTTGATATTTTTGGGGAACACGCAATGAAAACTTCAGCCATCGCGTCCCTCAAAGAGACTTAATTATTATAATTATAACTTGAGTACAGATGTATCAGTAATAACACCAATTACATTGTTTGTTATTTATTTATGTTTCATAGCTGTTTCACAACCACATTTTGTTCGTCTTGGTATGAAACAAACAAACTTAATTATCATTATTATATATTACACATGTAACAGTAATACAATCAGTTTATTCATTGCTGTTTATTAATGTTTCACAACAAGTTCTTGTAGTTTCCAGTTCTGGATTGTTTTAAATTTATTCTCCATTGAAACCATCAAGCAACAACAAGTGCAGGAACAACTATCCTACTCAGAATTCAGCTTTGCACCCCAAAACTCCTCAGCATTACTCTGGTTTATTGTCAAGTTCAACTGATTACCAAAAAACTGTAGTAAATGACGTAGCTTGGCGAGGGGAGGAGACCAATTGTGTGGTGGATTCTTTGATGACACGGGTGGCAGATAAACAGGCCGCGAAGCGGAGCCCCCACACAAGAATAAGACGCGGGAAAATGGCTCAGGCGAGGGAGAAAAGGTGTCGAACATCCTACCCGAGGGAGATGAACATTCGACAGAAGCAAAGGCGAGGGCGTCGAAGAAGACGGGGGATAAAAAACCGGTGGCGATGGAGACGGCGGGGAGAAACGGAGGTGGGTTCAGCAAAACGCGTCCACCAAGTCAAATTCCGTCACGAGTGATAGGAATATTCGATGATGGGCGGGGTGTTCGTGAAACTGAGCGGCGCGGCGGTAGAAGATCTGGCAGTGCGGGGAGGATTGGTGCGGCGGAGGCGGTGACGTCGATGGCGGCGGAGGATAAGACGGCGGCTACAGAAAGGCGGCGGAGGATAAGACGGCGGTGGTGACGGCCCAACCACAGCCTCAAAGACGAATCTCCGTCGCGGGGATAGGAATATTCGATGGCGGCCGGGGGGTTCCATGAAATGGAGCGCCAAAGTCTCCGGAGAACAAAGGGGCTGCTGGGGGACTGATGCAACAGAAGCGTCAGCGGCAGCCAGTGACGGCGGCGGCGGCGGAGGAGGACGGTGGAGGAGACGCAGCGACGGCAGGCGGCTGGCGAAAAAAGCGACGGTGACGGAACGGAGTATTCAGGCGCAAGCAACACCGCAGGTGCCGCGCGGGTGTAGCGGATGATTCAGGGGCGACAACAAGCGGAGACGGAGTGAGACGGCGTCGACGACGGAGGCGGATGGCGGCGGGCGGAGACGGTGGCGACTTTAAAGGGCAAAAAGAGGTGTGACGGCGGCGACAACGACAGGGCGGCAACGCAGAGACGGTCGACAAGGCATAACGACGACGGCGATGGCGGACAAATGAGGATTCAGCGGCGACGGTGAAGGTGGCGGCGGCGAAGACTGCAATGGAGCATTCAGCGGAGACGGCGGGGGGTATGGTGAGTGGCGAGTTTCGAGTTCAGGGCGTCAACGACGGAAAGCATACCGCTAGGCATTCCTTCCCAAACTACGCCGTCGACACCCCCGTTCTCCGACTCGACAGCTCTGTAATCCAGGCCGTTTGCCGTCACGAAGCGGCAATCCAATTCCCCATGGTGGGGAGGGAATTAATTCTTTGTTGGTTGTTTTATGGCTGTGAAGAGAACTCGCTGTCGACGGAGAGATTTATGTCAATATAATAATACATATACAGGTAATTATACTCATCACCTACTAAGTCCCACACATGCCTCATTAAGTTTTAAAATCAATTACTGGACATGATATGAATACACACTAGGATTCATTTTCTCGTAAGTTGGTATTATATGTACTATTTTCTCGTGAATTAGGAAATTACATATAGTAATTTCGTATATATATCGTAATATTCTTACATATAGGACTATTTTCCGACATATTAAGAGATATCATGTCATTACACAAGAACATTCTCAAACTAGTATCAAGTTAAGCTAAATTTATAAATAATACGCATAATGACTCTTAATTAAATGCCAATGCATACAAAAACAATCTAGGGTGCACCAAGGAAGCAATTCCAGATACCAACTCGCACTAGAGGTACCATACTGGATACCAACTCACACAAGGGAGCCATCATAGATACCAACTCACAATAGGGTACCATTCTAGATACCATTTTCGCACTGGCTTTAACTTAAATGGGTTCTGATAAGGTACGGCGAGTAATGATGGTTCAGTGATTATGTTTCATGCACAAATGAGTTAACTCCAACTTCAGTATCCGCATTGAAGGTGATGTCTTCGTAACCATGTTTGTTTGTTTGTTTGTTTGTTTGTTTGTTTGTTTGTTTGTCAGTTTGTTTTTAAATTTTTTGTTAGTAATTTGTTAGTTTGTCCGTTTGTACTTTAATTTGTTCGTTTGTACTTTTGTTTGTTTGTTTGTTCTCATGTTAATTTTTTTCAGCCGTTTCTAAGTTAGTTAGTTAGTTAGTTAGTTAGTTAGTTTGTTTATTAGTTTGTTAGTTTGTTAGTTTGTTGGTTAGTTAGTTAGTTAGTTAGTTAGTTAGTTAGTTAGTTAGTTAGTTAGTTAGTTAGTTAGTTAGTTAGTTAGTTAGTTAGTTAGTTAGTTAGTTAGTTAGTTAGTTAGTTAGTTAGTTAGTTAGTTAGTGAGTTATTTGGTTTGTTTGTTTGTTTGTTAGTTTGTTAGTTTGTAAGTTAGTTTGTTAGTTTATTAGTTTATTAGTTTATAAGTTTGTTTAGTTTGTTAGTTTGTTAGTTTGTTAGTTTGTTAGTTTGTTAGTTTGTTAGTTTGTTAGTTTGTTAGTTAGTTAGTTAGTTAGTTAGTTTGTCAGGTTATTAGTTTGTTAGTTTGTTAGTTTGTTAGTTAGTTTCTTAGTTAGTTTGTTTGTTTGTTTCTTTGTTTGTCAGTTTGTTTTTAAATTTTTTGTTTGTAATTTGTTAGTTTGTCCGTTTGTACTTTAGTTTGTTCTTTGTACGTTTGTTTGTTTGCTCTTATGTTAATTTGTTTCTCCCGATTGTTAGTTAGTTAGTTAGTTAGTTAGTTAGTTAGTTAGTTAGTTAGTTAGTTAGTTAGTTAGTTAGTTAGTTAGTTAGTTAGTTAGTTAGTTAGTTAGTTAGTTAGTTAGTTAGTTAGTTAGTTAGTTAGTTAGTTAGTTAGTTAGTTAGTTAGTTAGTTTATTAGTTTGTTAATTTGTTAGTTTGTTGGTTAGTTAGTTAGTTAGTTAGCTAATTATTTTGTTAGTCAGTTAGTTAGTTATTTAGTTAGTTTGTGAGTTTGTTAGATTAAAGTTTGTTAGTTTGTTAGTTTGTTAATTTGTTAAATTGTTAGTTTGTTAGTTTGTTAGTTTGTTAGTTTGTTAGTTTGTTAGGTTGTTAGGATGTTAGGTTGTTAGTTTGTTAGTTGGTTAGTTTGTTAGTTTGTTAGTTTGTTAGTTTATTAGTTTGTTAGTTTGTTAGTTTGTTAGTTTGTTAGTTTGTTAGTTTGTTAGTTTGTTAGTTTGTTAGTTTGTTAGTTTGTTAGTTTGTTAGTTTGTTAGTTTGTTAGTTTGTTAGTTTGTTAGTTTGTTAGTTTGTTAGTTTGTTAGTTTGTTAGTTTGTTAGTTTGTTAGTTTGTTAGTTTGTTAGTTTGTTAGTTTGTTAGTTTGTTAGTTAGTTAGTTTTTTAGTTTGTTAGTTAGTTAGTTAGTTAGTTAGTTAGTTAGTTAGTTAGTTAGTTTGTTAGTTTGTTAGTTTGTTAGTTTGTTAGTTTGTTAGTTTGTTAGTTTGTTAGTTTGTTAGTTTGTTAGTTTGTTAGTTTGTTAGTTTGTTAGTTTGTTAGTTTGTTAGTTTGTTAGTTTGTTAGTTTGTTAGTTTGTTAGTTAGTTAGTTTGTTAGTTAGTTTGTTAGTTTGTTAGTTAGTTAGTTAGTTAGTTAGTTAGTTAGTTAGTTAGTTAGTTAGTTAGTTAGTTAGCTAGTTAGCTAGTTAGCTAGTTAGTTAGTTAGTTAGTTAGTTAGTTAGTTAGTTAGTTAGTTAGTTTGTTTGTTTGTTAGTTTGTTAGTTTGTTAGTTTGTTAGTTTGTTAGTTTCTTAGTTTAGGGTTTAGGTTAGTATGTCTGGAAGCAACCGGTTTAGGACGAAATTCACGGGAAATTTTCTACGCTCAAACAAAGGCTTAAATAAAATAAAGTTTCCGACATTAGAGGCAGGTTTGAGAAGATTGGGAAAAACATTTGTTAGCTAGCATAAATAAAAAAATTCGTCGAGCGAACAGGACACGTTGGATCGAGTTCCTCGATGTTTTGGCGAGAATACGTCTATCTTATAAATAGTTTCTATGACTAAGCATTCTTCGAGGAAAGTCCGTTCGGCATCTGTCCTCCTCGCTCAACGGAAGCAAGTCTCCCGTAATGAATGGGAGGCTCTCGATTCATGGGAACCCTCCCGTGATTTCCCATGAAACATGGGAACCTCCCACGAATCATGGGAAACTCCCATGAATCACGGGAGCCTCCCATGATTCATGGGAAGTGCCCGTTATTCATGAGAAACTCATAGAGAATCCCTTACTTCAATTAACGGGAGGCTCCCATGATTCATGGGAGGTTCCCGTGATTCATGGGAGGCTCCCATGAATCGCGGGAGGTTCCCATGAATCACGGGGCATGAGAAATCATGGGACTCCTCCCATGAATTACTTGTATCCCTTGAGCGACAAGACTTTTCCAGCGGACATTAGGAAGAAAGAAAGCTTCTCATCAGATAAGAACATCGACCGTTTAGAAAATGAAAATCGTGTAGACCGCACCACTCATTCGTCTAGAGAACTGAGTCAACGCATACATTTCTCGCCGAATTTTTTTATATAAGCCGATTTAGTAAGAGAAGTTTGCTCGTTAGTTAATAATTACGAACAGGTTTGTACATACGGCGTATTATTTTGTTTTATTTAAGCTTTAGTAGATACTTCAAAAAATTTCCCGTGAATATCGTACAAAACCGGTTGCTTCCTGTTCCCAGGAGTACTTCAAAGTTCCATTTTTCAGGTATGAGTTCCACATACAGTGAAGCGGTATGTACCCATTAGTATCGACAAAAATAATACTGATTCCTACATACAATCCCCCTATAGAAAATAGCCGTTTTGGAAAAAAAGGGTGGTTTCTTAGTAAATTTAACTAGCAACCTTTTTTACCACCCTTTTTTACCAGGCCACCCTTTTTTACCAACGGATACTTTTACATATTGCGTCAAGGTATGATTTACTGTTCAACGCTACATTACCTTTTTATCACGTCATTGAGATACATGTCATGGTTAAAAAGGGTGGCACATCGTAGAATCAATGTAAAAACGGGCAACCATCATATTACGTTGCCTATTAATATTAATTCAACCATGGCCATTTCGATCTCCGCGATCTTGACGGCAAATGGGACGCATCGCCAAGGTGACGAGTCCAACGATCGGGGAGAGGGCGTCGTAGGTATGGAAGGAATTCCACTTGGAGTGCTTTCCCCCCTCGCCCTCCCCCGTGACGTCGAATCTTGTCCCTCGCCGCAACGTCCCCACATCGCCGCCGCCGCCTTCGTCGCCGCCACCAAATCATTCCCCTCGTCGCCATGAGAATTTACGCTGTTTTCAACAGCCGTTGTGTCTCCCATTTCGTCCTCCCCGTCTCCGGCATGGAAGCAATAATCCACTGCATCTTCCCGTCCGTCGTCGTCGTCGACGAAGTTGTTTAACTTCCCCGCCGCCGTCGCCTCCGCCGCATCCATTTTTGACGTTTCCGCCGCCGCTTAGTCATGTACTGACTTCTCCTGTCCAATTCCCTCCGGATCGGGTTGTCGTGCCTTGAATTCCCTCCCTCTTCGTTTCTGCTGCCGCCTCCGTTGCACCGTTTACTTCTGTCACCGCCGGGGATGTTTCTGCCCCGTCGCATCGTCTTCCGACGTCGACTGCGCCGTTTATGACAGTCGTCCGGTGAATACAACGCCGCCATCTTTCATAGATGCACTCGTCAAAGGTTGTGGTGTCCCCGCTGACATCTCTGCCGTCGAATTCGTAGTTCAGGGACCAATTCCCCACCGCCAACGTCTAATATCACAGAGTCAACAGCAGCAACTTCTGCGCTGACGCTGCTGCCATTGATTGGGAAATCCCCAACAATAGTCCGGTGGTTCTGGGCCACGATGCCCCTGTCTACGCGTCCCGCGATGGGGATAGTCCAAAGGAGCACAAGATCAATTTGACAATCAACCAAATGGGAGTCGATCCAAAAAATAACTGCCTGCGCCCATTCCTGTTGCAGATTGCTCTCTATCTCCCTCACCACAAACGACAAATCCCTCAATCAGCAGTATTGTTTGACCGTATTGATTGATACGATGTGTGGCTTGAATTCAACAATTAACCAGAGTCATGCAGTGGAGATTGAGAGGGGCAGAGATGTCTGTTGATGTACCCCTTGGTTTATGTTTTTGTAAACCATTTTGTTCAAGAAGGGGTTGCATATCATTGTATTCCATACAATGGTGCTGTTCCATAATTGTCTTAGTTAGATAAAGCAATTAACATCCAAATTCAATTCATTCTTTAGTATTTTATGTGACTACATTGACATTTCTGATTAGGTAGATTATTATATGTCTCCTTTTGCATCTCTGTTCATGTGGTAGGAAGATCATTTGTTTGTAAGTAAGTCAATTTGTCAGTTTGTTATAATGACAGTTTGTTAATTTTTCAGTTAGTTTGTTAGTTTGTAAGTGTGTTAGTTTTTTTTGTTTTATTAGATATTGAAATTGCTAGATTCTTAGTTCCCTAACCCCTAGCCATCACCTTCGTCGAAGATCACGTTGAAAAGAACCAGTCTCCCCCCGCCTTCGAGGATCCCATGTCAAAGTATCGCTCCTTTTGATTCAACAACCAACCAATTCACAGAACCAATTCACAGATCACTAAAGGAATACAAAGCCTGGTCTCCTCTCTGTGACAGATTGCTCTGCTTCTCTGCCGCCACTTGTTATGTTGCCATCAATGAATACTGCAATGAGGAGACCAGGTGGTAATCAATCAACAATTCACCATAGTTGCACCAAGGAGTTTGAATGGGCAGAGGTGGCGGTTTGGTATGCATATTGTTTTTGCACACAATGTACTTTGAGTGTCTCAATGGCGGAGAATGAATTACAGCGAATCGTACGAGGACACAGCAAATAATCATAGCATAGAAATTAGGAAAGAACAAACAATATAAAACATGCCATTACAATATTATCTACAGTTAAATTATGAATATAATATTGTTTATTACATAGGATGATAACTAGAAGCAGAACGCTTTTTTGGCACTGGAAAGGTGTTACTGCTTGGTTTTTTAGGGGTTGGTCTGGGAGAAGAGGTGTAAATTCAGAAGTGAATGAAATATTTGTACGGAGATACTATTGTCTTGGTTTGTCCAAATGCATGGTACAAATTGATGTTGAGCGCGCCAAATCCACTTCATGATTGAAAGTGACCTTGGATGTGGTTAGGCCTGTCAAAATGGATGTGCAGCCACATGGAATGGACATCTAATTTTATTCATGATAAAATTTGCCTTATTCCAGGTGGCCCATTTTTACACTTTATGTTTTATGCAAAGGATTGGATAGAAAGTATGTTGGTATTTACAAAAACGACATGTCATAATACAAGCTGTATCTAACAGTATTGTATAACATATAATACCATTGTATTTCATACAAGCTTGTTCTAACTGTATTGCATAGCAAACAATACAGATAATCAGTACTGTTATTGGTATTGCACACAATGTTGGTTGATGAAAGAACTTCAACATTGTATTCAATACAATGTCTCCCAAACTTGCATTCCATAGGCCATTAGGTTGTGATAATACCATACCTTTTAACACTTGCAAATAGTTGTATTCCTAATCGTCTTGTTCACCATTGCATTCAATGCACTATTTTCATACAATTGAATTCCATATGACATTGTTTAGAATCTGGCATTTAGTACTATCTTGCATATCATTGTAATCCATATGTTATTATTCACTGTTATCATTAACCACAGCATTAATTGATGTGATAAACATCATTTAATTCTCAATGATTGCTTCTGAAGACAGTAGTATTTAAACAGAACAGGAATTTAAAGCGAAAAGTGTAGTCAGACCAATACTTCATACTAACTGCGGATACCGAAGTTCAACATAAGTCACATGCGCGCGCATCTAAAGTACGCTGCTATCAAGCATTACAGAACAATAGCCAGACCGCTTTTAACAAAAGCAAGCAAGTAGACAGTAGTATTTAACATACAGAACAGAAATTTGAAGCGAAAAGTGCAGTCAGACCAATACTTCATACTAACTGCAGATACCAAAGTTCAACATAAGTCACATGCACGAGCATCTAACGTACGCTTCCATCAAGAATTACCGACCATAATAGACCGCTTTTTACAAAAGCAAGCAAGTAGACAGTAGTATTTAACATACAGAACAGGAATTTAGAATTTAAAGCGAAAAGTGCAGTCAGACCAATATTTCATATTTACTGCAGATACTGAAGTTCAACAGAAGTCACATGCGCGCGCATCTAACGCACGCTGCCATCAAGCATTACAGAACAATAGCCAGACCGCTTTTAACATAAGCAATCAAGTAGACAGTAGTATTTAACATACAGAACAGGAATTTAAAGCGAAAAGTGCAGTCAGACCAATACTTCATACTTACCTATAGAAAATAGCTGTTTTGGAAAAAAAGGGTGGTTTCTTAGTAAATTTAACTAGCACCCTTTTTTACCACCCTTTTTTACCAGGCCACCCTTTTTTACCAACGGATACTTTTACATATTGCGTCAAGGTATGTTATACTGTTCAACGCTACATTACCTTTTTATCACGTCATTGAGATACATGTCATGGTTAAAAAGGGTGGCACATCGTGGAATCACGTGTAAAAACGGGCGAACATCATTTTACGTTGCCTATTACAATTAATTCAACCATGGGCAATTCAATCTCCGCAATCTTGACGGCAAACGGGCGCGGTCATCAAGGTACAAGTTTGACGATTGGGGAGAGGGCATCGTAGGTATGGAAGGAATTCCTCTTGGAGTGCTTTCCCCCCTTGCCCCCCCCCCGTGACGTCGAATCTTGTCCCTCGCCGCAACGTCCCCACGCCGCCGCTGTTGCTGCCGCCGCCGAATAATTCCCCTATAGAAAATAGCCGTTTTGGAAAAAAAGGGTGGTTTCTTAGTAAATTTAACTAGCACCCTATAGAAAATAGCCGTTTTGGAAAAAAAGGGTGGTTTCTTAGTAAATTTAACTAGCACCCTTTTTTACCACCCTTTTTTACCAGGCCACCCTTTTTTACCAACGGATACTTTTACATATTGCGTCAAGGTATGTTTTACTGTTCAACGCTACATTACCTTTTTTTCACGTCATTGAGATACATGTCATGGTTAAAAAGGGTGGCACATCGTAGAATCAATGTAAAAACGGGCAACCATCATATTACGTTGCCTATTAATATTAATTCAACCATGGCCATTTCGATCTCCGCGATCTTGACGGCAAATGGGACGCATCGCCAAGGTGACGAGTCCAACGATCGGGGAGAGGGCGTCGTAGGTATGGAAGGAATTCCACTTGGAGTGCTTTCCCCCCTCGCCCTCCCCCGTGACGTCGAATCTTGTCCCTCGCCGCAACGTCCCCACATCGCCGCCGCCGCCTTCGTCGCCGCCACCAAATCATTCCCCTCGTCGCCATGAGAATTTACGCTGTTTTCAACAGCCGTCGTGTCTCCCATTTCGTCCTCCCCGTCTCCGGCATGGAAGCAATAATCCACTGCATCTTCCCATCCGTCGTCGTCGACGACGAAGTTGTTTAACTTCCCCGCCGCCGTCGCCTCCGCCGCATCCATTTTTGACGTTTCCGCCGCCGCTTAGTCATGTACTGACTTCTCCTGTCCAATTTCCTCCGGATCGGGTTGTCGTGCCTTCGAATTCCCTCCCTCTTCTCGTTTCTGCTGCCGCCTCCGTTGCAC
>JABMIG010000161.1:350313-363686 GCA_013187285.1 Cyclotella cryptica
TTGACTGCGCCGTTTATGACAGTCGTCCGGTGAATACAACGCCGCCATCTTTCATAGATGCACTCGTCAAAGGTTGTGGTGTCCCCGCTGACATCTCTGCCGTCGAATTCGTAGGTCAGGGACCAATTAGTCAACAGCAGCAACTTCTGCGCTGACGCTGCTGCCATTGATTGGGAAATCCCCAACAATAGTCCGGTGGTTCTGGGCCACGATGCCCCTGTCTACGCGTCCCGCGATGGGGATAGTCCAAAGGAGCACAAGATCAATTTGACAATCAACCAAATGGGAGTCGATCCAAAAAATAACTGCCTGCGCCCATTCCTGTTGCAGATTGCTCTCTATCTCCCTCACCACAAACAACAAATCCCTCAATCAGCAGTATTGTTTGACCGTATTGATTGATACGATGTGTGGCTTGAATTCAACAATTAACCAGAGTCATGCAGTGGAGATTGAGAGGGGCAGAGATGTCTGTTGATGTACCCCTATAGAAAATAGCCGTTTTGGAAAAAAAGGGTGGTTTCTTAGTAAATTTAACTAGCAACCTTTTTTACCACCCTTTTTTACCAGGCCACCCTTTTTTACCAACGGATACTTTTACATATATTGTCAAGGTAAGTTTTTACTGTTCAATGCTACATTACCTTTTTACCACGTCATTGAGATACATGTCATGGTTAAAAAGGGTGGCACATCGTGGAATCAGTGTAAAAACGGGCGAGCATCATAAAGACCCAGCCTATAACATTTAATTCAACCATGGGCATTTCGATCTCCGCGATCTTGATGACAAACGGGCACGGTCGTCGAGGTGACGAGTTTGACAATCGGGGAGAGGGCGTCGTAGGCATGGAAGGAATTCCTCTTGGAGTGCTTTCCCCCCTCACCCTCCCCCGTGACGTTCGCCGCAACGTCCCCACGTCGTCGCCACCGCAGCCGCCGAATAATTCCCCTCGTCGCGCATCAATCACAGCAACCATTCCAAATATCGTCCCGAGCCATAAACCCAGACATCCCAACTGATGACCCATCTCAAAAAGCAACGGGAGCTCTTTGTCAAAACAAAGGAAAGTACAGACCGCCACTCGCCACATGTCACGTCACCAGTCCGTCACAACATGGCGCAATCCCCAACAATTCAACTCGCCTTTCCATGCAATGATGCCTCTGTCAAAATATTCACGGCCTGGCACGTCGAATTTGTCGAATTCCTCAAGTACGCTCCTCGCAGGCATGATAAATGTCTTGGAAGGCTAATGGCGTCAATACAAATTGAAGTTGAGGTTGACAACCATGCTACCTCGTCCATCAACGACTCCATTGTATGATTTACTCTTCCGTTTTCATTAATGCTAAGCAGGGGATTCGAAAGATCACTGCAACCAAGTCCACAATCAACCAACTAAAAACAAAACTTAACAATTTACCGTCTCCACCACAAATTGCTCTTCCCCTCACCCCTGTCCAGCTACGTCATCATTTTCAAATGTGTTGTTGATTGTTTGAAATCAACAATAAACTAGAGTATTGCGGAAGAGTAGTTGGTAACCACCAAAAATCAAACGGACAGCACAGAACCACACTACCATCCACACCAACAACAATCCCTATAGAAAATAGCCGTTTTGGAAAAAAAGGGTGGTTTCTTAGTAAATTTAACTAGCAACCTTTTTTACCACCCTTTTTTACCAGGCCACCCTTTTTTACCAACGGATACTTTTACATATTGCGTCAAGGTATGTTTTACTGTTCAACGCTACATTCCCTTTTATCACGTCATTGAGATACATGTCATGGTTAAAAGGGTGGCACATCGTAGAATCAATGTAAAAACGGGCAACCATCATATTACGTTGCCTATTAATATTAATTCAACCATGGCCATTTCGATCTCCGCGATCTTGACGGCAAATGGGACGCATCGCCAAGGTGACGAGTCCAACGATCGGGGAGAGGGCGTCGTAGGTATGGAAGGAATTCCACTTGGAGTGCTTTCCCCTCGCCCTCCCCGTGACGTCGAATCTTGTCCCTCGCCGCAACGTCCCCACATCGCCGCCGCCGCCTTCGTCGCCGCCACCAAATCATTCCCCTCGTCGCCATGAGAATTTACGCTGTTTTCAACAGCCGTTGTGTCTCCCATTTCGTCCTCCCCGTCTCCGGCATGGAAGCAATAATCCACTGCATCTTCCCGTCCGTCGTCGTCGTCGACGAAGTTGTTTAACTTCCCCGCCGCCGTCGCCTCCGCCGCATCCATTTTTGACGTTTCCGCCGCCGCTTAGTCATGTACTGACTTCTCCTGTCCAATTCCCTCCGGATCGGGTTGTCGTGCCTTCGAATTCCCTCCCTCTTCTCGTTTCTGCTGCCGCCTCCGTTGCACCGTTTACTTCTGTCACCGCCGGGGATGTTTCTGCCCCCGTCGCATCGTCTTCCGACGTCGACTGCGCCGTTTATGACAGTCGTCCGGTGAATACAACGCCGCCATCTTTCATAGATGCACTCGTCAAAGGTTGTGGTGTCCCCGCTGACATCTCTGCCGTCGAATTCGTAGTTCAGGGACCAATTCCCCACCGCCAACGTCTAATATCACAGAGTCAACAGCAGCAACTTCTGCGCTGACGCTGCTGCCATTGATTGGGAAATCCCCAACAATAGTCCGGTGGTTCTGGGCCACGATGCCCCTGTCTACGCGTCCCGCGATGGGGATAGTCCAAAGGAGCACAAGATCAATTTGACAATCAACCAAATGGGAGTCGATCCAAAAAATAACTGCCTGCGCCCATTCCTGTTGCAGATTGCTCTCTATCTCCCTCACCACAAACGACAAATCCCTCAATCAGCAGTATTGTTTGACCGTATTGATTGATACGATGTGTGGCTTGAATTCAACAATTAACCAGAGTCATGCAGTGGAGATTGAGAGGGGCAGAGATGTCTGTTGATGTACCCCTTGGTTTATGTTTTTGTAAACCATTTTGTTCAAGAAGGGGTTGCATATCATTGTATTCCATACAATGGTGGTGTTCCATAATTGTCTTAGTTAGATAAAGCAATTAACATCCAAATTCAATTCATTCTTTAGTATTTTATGTGACTACATTGACATTTCTGATTAGGTAGATTATTATATGTCTCCTTTTGCATCTCTGTTCATGTGGTAGGAAGATCATTTGTTTGTAAGTAAGTCAATTTGTCAGTTTGTTATAATGACAGTTTGTTAATTTTTCAGTTAGTTTGTTAGTTTGTAAGTGTGTTAGTTTTTTTTTGTTTTATTAGATATTGAAATTGCTAGATTCTTAGTTCCCTAACCCCTAGCCATCACCTTCGTCGAAGATCACGTTGAAAAGAACCAGTCTCCCCGCCTTCGAGGATCCCATGTCAAAGTATCGCTCCTTTTGATTCAACAACCAACCAATTCACAGAACCAATTCACAGATCACTAAAGGAATACAAAGCCTATAGAAAATAGCCGTTTTGGAAAAAAAGGGTGGTTTCTTAGTAACTTTAACTAGCACCCTTTTTTACCACCCTTTTTTACCACCCTTTTTTACCAGGCCACCCTTTTTTACCAACGGATACTTTTACGTATCACGTTAAGGTAAGCCATACTATTCAATTTAAAAGTACCTTTGTTTTCATGGCGTGGAGCTATCTGTCATGGAAAAAAAGGGCATCACATTGTGGAATCACGTGTAAAAACGGGCGAGCATCATAAAGACGTTGCCTATTAAAATTAATTCAACCATGGGCATTTTGATCTCCGCGATCTTGACGGCAAACGGGCGTGGTCGTCAAGGTGAGGAATTCGACGATCGGGGAGAGGGCGTCGTAGGCATGGAAGGAACTCCTCTTGGAGTGCTTTCCCCCCTCGCCCTCCCCCGTGACGTCGAATCTTGTCCCTCCCCGCGACGTCCCCTGCTGCCGCTGTCACCACCGTGGCCGCCGTCGAATAATTCCCCTTGTCGCCGTGGAAATCTCACTGTTTTCGACTGCCGTCGTCTCTCCCATTGCGTCCTCCCCATTGCCGACAATATTTTGGGGGTGGAGGCAATAAACCACCGCATCTTCCCGTCCGTCGATGACGACGACGAAGTTGTTTAACTTCCCCCTCGTCGGGGATGCCTGCCACAATGACGACGACTGCGCCATTTATGGGAATCACCCAGCGAATTTGACGACGCCATCTTTCATGGATGCCATCGTCGAAGGTTGTGGCATCCCCGCCAATGCTTGTGCCGTTTAATTCGAAGTTCAGGCCAATTCCCCACTGCCATCGTCAAAAAATATCACAGCGTCAATGGCGACAACTTCTGTGCCGACGTTGCTGCTGTTGATGGGGATATCCCAAACGATGGTCCAATGGTTTCGGGCCACAATGCCCTTGTCTACGCGTCCCATTGTTGCATTCAACGCATGGCATGTTTTATTCTATGGTCGCGCGCCAGTCATGTCCTTTCGACTGCATTCAACAGTGGGGGTATTTGATGAAAAAACTGTTTCGCCGAAAAAAAAAACCTTCTCTCTTTTTTGGCGCCCCCCCCACCCAAAGGCAACCAAAAGGCCCCCCCCCCCCGACGGCTCCTTTCCCGGTGAAGGGGGAGGGGTGGGGTCTCTTTTTTTTGTTTGGGGTGGCGGTAGCACCCCACCCCCCACGCCGCCCCCTCTCCTCTCTCCCAACCAACAACCCCCCCTCCCCCCTCCCTTTTTTTCCTTGCCTATAGAAAATAGCCGTTTTGGAAAAAAAGGGTGGTTTCTTAGTAAATTTAACTAGCACCCTTTTTTACCACCCTTTTTTACCAGGCCACCCTTTTTTACCAACGGATACTTTTACGTATCACGTTAAGGTAAGCCATACTATTCAATCTAAAAGTACCTTTGTTTTCATGGCGTGGAGCTATCTGTCATGGAAAAAAAGGGCATCACATCGTGGAATCACGTGTAAAAACGGGCGAGCATCATAAAGACGTTGCCTATTAAAATTAATTCAACCATGGGCATTTTGATCTCCGCGATCTTGACGGCAAACGGGCGTGGTCGTCAAGGTGAGGAATTCGACGATCGGGGAGAGGGCGTCGTAGGCATGGAAGGAATTCCTCTTGGAGTGCTTTCCCCCCTCGCCCTCCCCCGTGCCGTCGAATCTTGCCCCTCCCCGCGACGTCCCCCGCTGCCGCTGTCACCGCCGTGGCCGCCGTCGAATAATTCCCCTTGTCGCCGTGGAAATCTCACTGTTTTCGACTGCCTTCGTCTCTCCCATCGCGTCCTCCCCATTGCCGACAATATTTTGGGGGTGGAGGCAATAAACCACCGCATCTTCCCGTCCGTCGATGACGGCGACGACGGTTGTTTAACTTCCCCCTCGTCGGCGATGCCTGCCACGATGACGACGACTGCGCCATTTATAGGAATCACCCGGCGAATTCGACGACGCCGTCTTTCATGGATGCCATCGTCGAAGGTTGTGGCATCCCCGCCAATGCTTGTGCCGTTTAATTCGAAGTTCAGGGGCCAATTCCCCACTGCCATCGTCAAAAAATATCACAGCGTCAATGGCGACAACTTCTGTGCCGACGTTGCTGCCGTTGATGGGGATATCCCAAACGATGGTCCGATGGTTTCGGGCCACAATGCCCTTGTCTACGCGTCCCATTGTTGCATCTATCGCCTGGCATGTTTTATTCTATGGTCGCGCGCCAGTCATGTCCTTTCGACTGCATTCAACAGTGGGGGATATTCGATGAACAAACTGCTTCGACGTAACAATAAACCTTCTCTACCTTTTGGATAGCGCACTTCACCATTGAAGCGAACTAGAAGCACGGCATCGTCGAATGGCCTCTTTTCCGATGAAAGAGAGAGGCATCTGGTGTCTCTTCTGTCTTTGGGATGATACGGCGTAACCAACGATCGCAGGATGCAACTTCTTCTTCTCAGCGACAACAAACTGTTCTCATTGCGCAAATGTTTGTTCCTGCCTATGCATTGTTTTTGTGCATTGAGCTTTGCCGTTTGGTCAGACTGTATTTGAGATAGCTGCGCATTCAATGATAATGTGCAGTCCAATTGAACACAACAATAAACCAGATGACTTCATGTTCAAACAGAGTATGGACATTTCGTAATATGATTAGAACGTAGAGTACTAATTTTTGAACAGTACACATTAACATATTCATATTAATTGTTTTTGTGAATACACATGAGTTTATGGAGATTGTGGGGTTACTTTGTTTGTAGTTGTTTGCAAGTGTGCAAAGAGTGACATTGCATTATTGAGGTTGACAGAATGTACCACCTAGAGAATGCAGTGTAAAAGTATCTGTCGGTTAAAAAGGCAAACCCATAAAATACTGTGTTGCAAATAATTGTATTCCATATGCTATTGTTAACCATTTCTTTCAATGCACTGTTTCATACCATTGTATTCCATATGCAATTGTTTAGAATCTGGCAAATAAGGGTCATTGCATTTAGTACTGTCTTGCATATCATGGTAATCCATATGTTATTGTTCACTGTTGCCTTCAATACACTGGTGAGTATCATTATCCACATCATTCATTGCTTTGAAAAAATCATTGAATTTCCATCACGCTGGATGTCATTAACCACAACATTCATTGCGGTGATAAAAATCATTGAATTCCATCATGCTTTTGTAAACCATTCCATTCAATACGGGCATGCATAACATTGTATTCCGTACAATGGTGTGGTTCAATTATTAATTTAACAAAATAAAACAATTAACATGCAAATGATCAGATCTAGTGAGAAATGATATCTTCAGTATCCAAAGTGAAGGAGAAGTATTGGTCTGATTAGCACTTTTGGCTTATAATGTTGTTCTCTACCTATAGAAAATAGCCATTTTGGAAAAAAAGGGCCGTTTGTTAGAAAATTTAACTAGCGCCCTTTTTTACCGCCCTTTTTTACCAGGCCGCCCTTTTTTACCAATGGATACTTTTACATAGTGCGTTAAGGTATGCAATGCTGTTCTAATGTTGAAGTACCTTATTTCACGCCATTGAGATACATTTCATGGTAAAAAAGGGCACCACATGTGGAATCACGTGTAAAACGGGCTAGCATCGTAAATACTTAGCCTATCATTTAATTCAACCATGGGCATTTTGATCTCCGCGATGATTGCGGCAAATGGGACGCATCGCCGAGGTGACGAGTCCAACGATCGGGGAGAGGGCGTCGTAGGTATGGAAGGAATTCCACTTGGAGTGCTTTCCCCCCTCGCCCTCCCCCGTGACGTCGAATCTTGTCCCTCGCCGCAACGTCCCCACCCTAACTGCTTGGACGTCGACAACTTCTGTGTAGACGTTGCCCCCACCGAAGAGGAATTTGTGGATGCACACGCCGCCGTCGTCGTCGTCGGGGGACTACTTTGTGTTCGTTTATCGAACATCACGTCGACAAGCGTGGCGCTTGTCACGTGGACCTTGCCCGCCGTTGTTGGCGAAGTTCCCAGTGAATTTGCCACTGCCTTAGCCGAATATCACTTCTTCGACAGCGGCAACAAATTCACGCCGCCGACAGCAAAAGACCCCATCGCTGTTGCGGTCAAGAACCACTCTCTCACCGCTGTCAACGAGTCCTGGTCTGATTTATTAAGTCGTTGCCGCTCGGTTTTCAGCGATAGCCAAAAAAGCACAAGATTGATTCAACAATCAACCAAATCAGAGTCAACCCAAAAAAATCACTGCCTGCGTTAGGTTAGGTTAGTATGTCTGTTCCCAGGAGTACTTCAAAGTACCATTTTTCAGGTATGAGTTCCACATACAGTGAAGCGGTATGTACCCATTAGTATCGACAAAAATAATACTGATTCCTACATACAATCCCCCTTCTGAACAATTCGACAAATAACACATATCGACGCCCATCCACTTTGCACCCCAGCCACCTCAGAATTTATCCTTGTTAATTGTTGATTCCAACCAATCACGAAATAATTGGGATTGACAACATATCTTCTCGCAAGCCAACCAACTTGTACAAATAACCAAAGCGACATATTTCGGCGCCCATTCAATAAAACTTTTCAAATGACATATTTGGAAGCAGGTTTATTTTGCACCTGATTCCCTAACCTAACATCATACATAGTTGACTTCCCAAATGACATTTTTTGTCGCCCGTCCAATTGACATCTTCTCAACAAGATCTTTGATACAAAAGAATTGACATTGCACCGTTTACAGATTTCTTTCAAACTGTTTCCAATTAACATCGAAGCAATGCATATAATGTTGTTATAAATCTCACCTTCCCATATTTTTCAGCCATAAATTGTTCACTCGTCTTACAATATAATTAATTATTTATCTCAGACAGAATTATGTCTGGTCATGCCTGACCAGGTTAGGCAAAAAGAAAGTCGCTGGATTTCATTAGCCTCTTAACTATGGTTGGACAAATCACAAAAGCGACATATTTCGGCCCGCCAAATCGACCTTATTCAAACAACATATTTCGACGCTAGTATACTATGCACCAAATTTTCCTGATTTTTAAGGAAAAGGGATTGCCCTGGATATCAGTATCTTTTAACTCGCTTAGACAAATTCCCAACTGACGTCCAAATGACATTTTCAAATCACTTATTTCGACGCGACGTGCTACTATTATTTGATGTGTGCCATACATGTGCCCATAGTTATCCAAAACACCGTGATGGCCTTACATCATACCTAGTTGACTTATCAAAGACATTTTTCGACGCCCGTCCAATTGGCGTTCGCCTAACATCATACCTATTTGACTTCCCAAATAATATTTTTTGTCGCCCGTGCAATCGACCTTTCCTCAAGGAGATCGTTGATACCACACACTTAACATTGCTTCTTTCACATATTTCTTTCGATTCACTTTCCAATTGACATCAAATTGATGCATCTAATGTTGTTATTAATCTAACCTTCCCATAATTTTTCAGCCATGAATTGTTCACTCGTCTTAGAATATCATTAATCAATCTCAGACCGATAGAGAACCGAAAGCGAAACCAATGCAAAGAACATATTTTGAGGTGGACAAAATTCAAATGTGTCCTCTTTACGGACAGACAGGTTCCTGATGGCATTGTTGCACTCATGGCGTTACATCATACCTAGTTGACTTCCCAAATGACATTTTTCGACGCCCGTCCAAATGACTTGGCATAGGTGGTTAGCATATTCGAAATCACATGAGTCCTCTTTACGGACAGTCGTGTTCCTGTCCGCATTTTGCACTCATGGCCTTACGTCTTACCTAGTTGACTTCCCAAATGACATTTTTTGATGCCCGTTTTAATGACATGGCATAGCTGGTTAGCATATTGAAATCACATGTGTCCTCTTTTACGGACAGTCATGTTCCTGTTCGCATTTTGCACTCATGGCCTTACGTCTTACCTAGTTGACTTCCCAAATGACATTTTTTGACGCCCGTTCAAATGACATGGCCCATCGACATACCTAGTTGACTTCCCAAATGACATTTTTCGACGCCCGTCCAATTGACATGGCGTAGCAGGTTAGCATATTCGAAATCACATGAGTCCTCTTTACGGACAGTCATGTTCCTGTCCGCATTTTGCACTCATGCCCTTACGTCTTACATAGTTGACTTCCCAAATGACATTTTTCGACGCCCGTTCGAATGACATGGCCTAGCATCATACCTTGTTGACTTCCCATACGCCCGTCCCATTGACATGGCCTAGCAGGTTAGCATATTCGAAATCACATGAGTCCACTTTTTCGGACAGTCAGGTTCCTTTCCGCATTTTCTCTTTATGTCATACCTACTTGGCCTCCCAAATGACATTTTTCGACGCCCGTTCTAATGAAATGGCCTAGTATCATACCTAGTTGATTTCCCAAATGACATTTTTGGCGCCCGTCCAATTGACATGGCGTAGCAGGTTAGCCTATTCGACATCACATGAGTCCTCTTTACGGACAGTCAGGTTCCTGTCCGATGGCCTTACGCCTTACTTAGTTGACTTCTCAAATGACATTTTTCGACGCCCGTTCAAATGACATGGCCTAGTATCATACCTTGTTGACTTCCCAGACGCCCGTCCAATTGACATGGCGTAGCAAGTTAGCATATTCGAAATCACATGAGTCCACTTTTTCGGACAGGCAGGTCTTATTCCGCATTTTCACTTTATGTCATACCTAGTTGACCTCCCAAATGACATTTTTCGACGCCCGTTCTAATGAAATGGCCTAGTATCATACCTAGTAGACTTCCCAAAGCGACATTTTTCGACGCCCATCCAATTGACATGGCATAGCAGGTTAGCATATTCGAAATCACATGAGTCCTCTTTTCGGACAGTAAGGTTCCTGTCCGCATTTTGCACTCATGGCCTTACGTCTTACCTAGTTGACTTCCCAAATGACATTTTTCGACGCCCTGCCAATCAATTGACATTGCTCCTCTTACAGATTTCTTTCGAAAGTCTTTCCAATGGACATCGAATCAATTAATCTAAAGTTATTATTAATCTCACCTTCCCATAATTTTTAAGCCATAAATTGTTCACTCCTCTTAGAATATCAGTAATCAATCTCAGACCGAATGATGTCTCGCCATGACTGACCAGGGAGCGTAAATTTTGATCCGTTACAACAAAAGAGTATTTGATATCCTCATCATTTCTTATGGCGGACAAAATCTGTCCCCATGGGGAAGATCCCAATAAATATGCTTCCTTTCACTCTCAAGAATACACTACCCCACTCCGAAATGTTGAGCGGCTTGGGCCACAATGAAAACACAATTCATGATGGAAGTGTTCTTCAGAATCGGGGAGATGCCGGAAGAGTCTTAACGCCACCAATCATGGCGAGCCGGGGCTACAGGGGGTGACAAGGATGATGAAGCTGGGAATGAATTTCAGGTTGATTTTGTTGTTCAGAATCAGCAGGAAGGTGTGCATTGCGCATTGCGACATGACACTATCTCTGAGGTGGATGTTGCTCAAAATCTTGGCCAGCGTGATATGCATCAGACCGAGGGATCTCTTACTGCAATATCCGCATCTGTTGCTCCAAAGGTCCAAGAAAGTACTGTCAAGGGCAGTGTTGAAAAGGTTGACTTCAAAATGAACCCCATCATCTTGACAATGTTAATGGTTTCAAATTTGGTGGGAGCACGGGAGGATGACTTGTTCATTGATAGTCGAGCATGCCCCATGAGCGCACGATACATATACATGTCACGGCTTACCTGCCTGAATCCAGAAGACAACTTGTTCATGAAGCTGTTGAAAGATCGCCGCAGTAACAATGTAACGTCAGTTTTCGATGGAAATTTCCTGCTAAGCTTGACTGGATTAAAATTTCGACCAGCAGGCGACCAGTGCCTCAATGAAGAATATTCTTTCCTTTTGTCAACTTCCCGAACAACCGTATTGAGCGAATCTGGCACTTCTGTTGCTGTCCCCCTCACAGAAGAGATTTTGGTACACGCACTAGAAAAGCTTGATCCTGGGAGCGACACTTACAAAAGTATGACTAAGTCAAATCTTGTCAGGGCATTCTTCAGTGCTCTTTTGCAGTGCGCACCACTTTCGATAACAAGTATGATACCCTCACAGCCTTCATCAAGAATTTCATCCAGCCATTCTTGAACAGGAATTCAGAACTATGGGGAGTAGACCGCCTAGAATCGAAGCTGGCAGAGAAAGACAGGAAGTTTCTTGGCGGTTCATTCAATTAAACTTCTCAAGAATCTATGGCATAGGATTGCATGTGGCAGATAGCATTCATCGATTGACTTGTGTCAACAATGCAGTGTGTGGATTCAACCCTTGAAGAAGCTCCTGACAGCCACAAGTTGGTGCGACAACTACTTTGACAGAATGCCTCACTGCAGCGATTCAAAATCATTTGCAAAATTTGAGAGGAAGGTCACAGTGTACATTCCCACAAGGCTGAATGAAGAGCTTTTCACACATTTCATTAATCTATCATTAGAAAGCCAGAGGGCTCAGAATAGTGGCCAACCACACAACCTCCTCGATTTTTATTCTTTGGTTTACAGAAATCTTCATGTAATAGAACAAAGGACATCGTACATTTGGGACAACGAGATCCTGCACTCTGCCCTATCCAACAACATCTACACGAGTCAGGACAAGAACAGCAAGCAGCGCATACTTGATGTGGATATTGTGAGAGGTTTGTTGCATCGAGTGGGCATAGAGGGGCCGAGTGTGAAAGCAGGCTAGCTGAACTGAAGGAGCACCAGAATGCCACTGGGAAATCGAAAGATATCAGTGTGGCGGGACTTGTTGTTGGCGGCATCATCGAACATACTTATGTCAAGGTCATTTGTCAAGCTATTATGTGCACGTCGATTCCAACACATCTCCTTCAAGTAGCAAAAAACGAAGGCAACATCAATGTGGAGCGTTTCCGGGATCCTAAGCTAATTGCAAGGGAATATTTGAAGTAAAGTGAAGAATACTTTCGGGGCATGGGTGGAGGGGATAAGGCCCTTCCCTTTCACTATGAATGGATTGGAGGACATCTTGACAATTTTTCAGGAGAGCATAAAT
Source organism: Cyclotella cryptica (assembly GCA_013187285.1). Lineage (NCBI taxonomy): Eukaryota > Bacillariophyta > Thalassiosirophyceae > Thalassiosirales > Thalassiosiraceae > Cyclotella > Cyclotella cryptica. The sequence goes on from JABMIG010000161.1 coordinate 362,879, forward strand.
CCTTTCTCTCATGAAAAAAAGGAGTCTCTATTCAAGAGAGATTTGGGCGATGGCTGTAAACTCACCCAAGATGAAGTAATCTTACGTATTTCTCCTTTTCTGTTCCAGAGTGTCGAAAGAATCGACAGGTTGCTTAGCTACTTCTTCCAGGGTTCGGTTCTGGCGTGCCACAGGTCGAACAAACTGGCCTTCCAACAAATGATTCTATTAGGGCATACCTTCTAGTTCCGCTTTTTTCCTTATCAGACAAAGTGTCTTCAAAGTAAGCTTATATGGAAAAAGGTCATTTTCCAGAAGAAGAAGTTTGCCCATCCCATCCAGGAACTTGATGATGACCTGATTTTCCTTACACTCCTTCCAAGGGGGGTGGAAGAGGGTATATCTTGGATGTTGCATCGAGGGATATCACCTGTGCTCACTCCATGAAAGAGACCTCTGCAATGATCTGAAGGAGAAGGCCAATTTGAAACAGTGCCAATGCCAAGAAACAAAATTGTACGGGTGCAGCTGTGCTATCCCCTTCGGCAACATGTCACTGTATTCTATCTTAGTGTTTTCCCATCAGATGACCTTGCATAAACCTGACAGCAGGGCTCAAACTGTTTTCAAAGAGTGGCTAATGTCCCATTGGGAGGGGGCGTAAGCTTCTCAGAAACCAAATCACGGCAACAGAGTATGCAATGACACTGTATCAGGGAGGGGCACGAACAGAAAGGTATTCTCAGATTGCATCAGTCACCTCACTGTCGGTGGGGCTACAACCATAGATCCCAGGGGGCGGGACGGGTTACACTTATTCAACCTAGTT
>JABMIG010000155.1:2107-247107 GCA_013187285.1 Cyclotella cryptica
GTTGTTGTTGTTGCTGGTTTGCTGGTTGTTGTTGTTGGGTTGTTGTTGTTGCTGTTGTTAAAAGTTGTTGTCAGCCAGTTGTTGTTGCGCTGTTGCTGCTGTTGCTGGTTATGTTGTTGCTGTTGTTGTTGTTGTTGTTGTTGCTGCTGCTGTTGTTGTTAAAGAAAGTAGACATATTGTTGTTGTTGTTGTTGGTTGTTGCTTGTTGCTGTTTTGCTGTTTCCGTTGTTGTTGTTGTTGTTGTGTTGCCGTTGTTGTTGCTGTTGTTGGTTGTTGTAGAAAGAAAGCTGTTGTTGTTGAAAGAAAGAAAGTTGTTGAAATGTCAAGCCGTTGAAAGCTGAAAGATTGAAAGAAAGAAAGATTGTTGCCGTTGTTGCTGAAAGTTGAAAGAAAGTTGGTGAAAGAAAGATTGAAAGAAAGCAGTTGCCAGAAAGAAAGAAAGAAGAAAGAAAGAAAGAAAGAGAAGTAGTTGAAAGAAGAAAGAAGGAGTGAAGAAAGAAAGAAAGAAAGAAAGAAAGTTGTAAAGAAGAAAGAAAGAAAGAAAGAAAGAAAGAAAGAGTGAAAGAAAAAGAAGAAGAAAGAAGGAAAGAAAGAAAGGAGTGAGGAAAGAAAGAAAGAAAGAAAGAAAGGTCGTTGCTTGTCTTGGCTTCGTTGTTGTTGTTGTTGTTGTTGAGTGTATGAATCTTATTGAATGCAGTCTTAAAACTGTTTTCTGTTTTCGCAACATTGGAGCAATTGGAGCCCTCCCGATATGGTGTATTGTACGTATGTAAGTATTTTACGCAGCTGTGTATGGGGTTAAGGGAACTACAATTATTATTTCAATGATAAGTATTATCAACAACGGAGTATGTGCTATACCCAAAAGTACAATACCTAAACCCTCCAAAATATTCCAAACATATTCTGTGTTAACTAGAACACTCTAAAAATTATTCTTAACCAAATAGACTACAATTTGATTCTAGTTAATACGTCCGGAATATTGGCTGTTAATGATCTAAATCTGTTTTGTATTTTGTTAACCTGAAAACAGATGCCAAATATATCTACATAACCATCTTTCATGGCAAAAAGCTCCCCATCATAATTATCCGTACAAAATCACATCCATTCAATCCATCACATTTTCCATCATAAATCAAATTGTCAAATTGCATCTTTTCATCACGATGGTTCTTCCCCTTTTTACCCACCTCTTTCACTACTCTTCCCCTCCTCCCGCTTTCTTCCTCCTGTCCTCAGCCATGCCTTGCCAATCTTTCAGATGCAAAGTGTGTCTTGTCAAAGATCACAAGGATCAGCTTTGTGGCAAGCTGTCCAAACTTGATGCCTCCCTTGACCAATCCAAGCAACGCAACCATCTTTATCACTCCCTTATTTCCGACAAATATGGGTTATTGGGTAGACACAATCATGTGAAAATTCCTCATTGTGTTGTCTCTTACATTCGTTCCATCTGTCCCAGCATGGATGGTACTTACACTGGGTTTTGTGCAGCTGGCCATTCCAATGATGTCACCGATAATGTGGATGGCGCAATCTTGGAAAGAGAAGGACAAACAGAGAATGAAGGAGAGGACGAGAACGTGAATATTCTTGATCAGTCGGCTGTGGCTGTTGAAACAGAAGTTGCATCTTCCCCTCGAGCTATTTACGCTCATGGTGATACAATTAAATTGAACATGTGTTTCAATCATCCCCAGTTTAGTTTGGAACATGTTCGTACATTCGTGTTGTGCTGTCCCTTTGCTTCTTCCCGGATTATCAAATTCAAAGACCAATTCACTAATGCATCGCTTATCTGTCACGATGAGAACATGTATGCCGAAGCTTTTATGCATTGTTTTACCAATGCTCATTATTGTACAAAATTCTACATCTTAGAGATCAGTAATTAGAAGATAACTTTGTGAAACAACTAATGAATTAATCTACTAACAAATTAATATTATTTCCCCGGTTTTTGATAGTCTAGACAGCCTCGCCCTCTTCCTTGTCCTCATCCTCATCGTAGTCAGTCTCAATCTCATCAATCTCATCTTAAACAGCTATCTTCCTCTTCTTCAAATGCAAACTATGCTTCTTCCTCAGCTGGATATACAGTGGATGAGAAGTGATCACTGCATATGCCATTTTTTCATTTGGTTCCCTCGTCTCTATTCCTATAGGCTTGTAACAGAACTTTGGGTTGGAGACCCACAAACCCGCCATCTTCTCATGATGAGCGATCTGAAACATGTCATCTGGTTCAACTCCGGGATCTGGAAAATGAATCTATCCATAGGCATTTGGACAGAATGAGCATGCAAAGAGCATCCCTCCTTTGCGCAGCCAACAACATTTGCAGAGGAGTACGATGTTTTCATTTTGTCACCACCTCCTTTCTTATTGACAGACATTCGGAATTTTTTAAAGGTTACAAACGCAACAATGAATTCTACCTCTCTTTGAAACAGCAGTCATCTCGTGTCCTGCTTCTATCATCACCGCTGTATGGCTCAATCTTGCCTCCAAATCAAAATTTGTTGCCGACTCGTCACGAAATGCCAGCATCTGTTCTGCCAATGCCAAACAAAACAAGCCATTTGTCAGTACAAATCTATCATTGTGGTCTTTCACAGACATATTCCATGCTTGACTTCCGTTCACATCCATGAAATCAAACACTCCCATGAGTCCCATCCAATACCATTTTTTAAACATTGCCTGGCCTGTGAAGCAACCCCCAATACACTTGTCCTCATCCAAATTATCCACTCCTCCGATATAATTATCGGACGGGTACTTTTTCAATGCCTCCAGGATTGTAAATTCAACCTTGGCTGGGCCCACTCTGCGTTGAATGCTGGCGAGACCAAAGATACCGAGTGTGGAGATGAACAAAACCACCTTGCTATCATTCCACTGGCCGAAGAGAAGCTGGTTCGTAGGGTTGTACTTCAACAAGGATGTACCACGTTGACTGGATTTCTTCAGATTCATTATTCCGAATCGTTCCACAGGATTGAATGCCGTACTTTTCTTGAAGAAGAACAAAAAGGGATGGTGACAAATATTGATTATCCATATAAATTTCACGGAATCTGTCCGGGTCATTTGACAATCCACTTGTGAAAATTGCATTCACAACAGCTTTCTGAGTGGTCGATAGTTCCCATGCTTTCTCAGCAATGAAAGCATTTGTTTGATTTTTGCCTTGGTATACGTCAAGATGATAAACAAAGTTGTTTCCTGATGAGGCATTTGCTAGAACAAAGAAATTGATGCGATGCTTGACAGGTTTGCTAGCATTGTATTGACGTACCGGAATGTAATTTGACTTATTGGCAATGCCACCCTCATCAAAGGAGAGAAATTGATTTGCATGGTTATTCAAATAATTGATGGCAGTCCTCAATTGGTCATTCATATAGTTGATGGCAGTCCTCAATTGGTGACACTTATATATTAGTATCCCTGAACTCTGGATGGAGAGCGGCTCAAATCTGAATGGATTGACCATAAGAGAATTTCTGATTGTACCACTCATGGGAGTTAAAGCCAAGCACATCTACTCCTTGGCATGATGGGTAAACCTTCTTGATTGGCACAAAATAATTTCAAATTCCTCCATATTGAATTTTGATCAAACTCATTTTCAATATCATACCGAGTGTCCAATACATCTCCTCAACTCGGATATTCTGTCATCTCTTTCCATAAATGAATAACCAACCAATTTAGAATGAACGTAAGTGTTGGTGTGAGCAGTGATCCTCTTGATGAGTTTGTAACTGAAGCCTCCAGCAACAGCACAGGCATCAAGGACAGTTGCAAAACACTGAGAGATGGATTGACGTAGGGACAGACCGTTACCATTGTAGAGTGCATAGGTAAGGTCTTCTGCGGGGGGATCAAGGTACACCCATTCCAATTCTTCAACTAAGTCTCCGTCTTCTTCCATTTCTGTGGGATTGTAATTAGCATCATGAACGTTTCTGTGAAGATGATGATCCTGAGTAAGTTCTTCTGGGCGAAGCTCATCTGCTTGTCTCTCCTCAGATTAACCATTGATGCCATCCTCCTCATCAGAATCCATATCCTCGTCATTGTTAATGGGAACATTAGTGTGATCAGGTTGATTGGCATATGTATGGTTGTTGACAGTGGAGGTATGCAAATTGGCTAACTGCTGGTTTTGACGGACATCCTTGCTTACATGTGACGCACCTTCATCGGGCACTCTCTGTTTCTTTTTATGTTTCCTATTGCAATGAATGATTCCAATGTTAACAATACTGCCGGGACCTGAAGGGTAGAGATAGGTGAATTCAAAATGAGCAAGTTTTAGCAGTACCATTTGTGTAGTATCGCTTTTGATGACAGCATATCGAAAAGACGACTTTAGAATCGCAACTTGCAGGGAGGAGGTGTCCCATTCAATTCAATTCTCTTGGCAACCATGGTGAGAAGCATTCGTGATGATGCCTTTCAAGATAAAAGATTGTCCAATGTCGGAATGTGACGTAGGGTTGACGAGGAATAGATCTTTGTTCGCAAGGAGGCCTTGTCGGATGTAGGAGATATTCTTGGACAAAAACGCAGCTCTGGCCAACTCTTTTTCCCTGCCGTCATTTATATTGGTTGGGTCATGAACATGTTCCTCCAGAAACGATGAAAACCCGCTTGCGGAAGCATCGTCGTTGTGGTGGACGGAAGGAGCTGTGAGATTGTTGCAGTGGTTCAAAGTCGGGGAGACATCCAAACCGGCCGTGTTCGTCAAAAGTTGGGAATCTTCAATAGGAGGGAGAGAAGGCAACTGAAAGTCTTGTGCGAGAGGAGGTGAAAAGTCGTCTCCCACAGGTTTTGGCATGGTTGAGCGCAATGTTGGTAGTACTGTTTAGATTAGTTGGCGGCAACCGGAAATATTGATTATAATATAAGACGTGGGGGTCCATAGTGGGTAATTTTGCACGAGGAATCGATTGGTGCAATCAGATTGGCCCCAAAACGGGTGGAAAGTGGTGAATTTTCAACTAGATGAACTTGCATCTAGTTAATAAACAAGATGCAAATTGCATCTTGTTTAAGATGAGGGTTAATAGAGCTTACTAACAATATCTCCATGTACAAGTACGTATCTAGAAAATGAGAAGCCTGGTATAAGTATGCACTACTTGATGAATTCACGAGGGCATATGTCTTGCGGGGTGAAAAATAGAAACCCACCCACCTACCTCATAACTTATTGTATGGTACTATCGTATCACTCACACACGTGCAATGGTGTTGAGAAAGCACCTGGACTGGAAACGGGAGTAATTAATTTAACCACTTTAAAACTTATATTTATGATACAGCTCTACACATATGATATTTATGCACTAAATATTATGTGAAAGAACTCATTAGTGTGTTCCATATAACTGTACTTACAGTATGGTACCTACAGTACCATGGATTTGCACCACGGTACAATCACATTGTTCTAAAATATACCAATTTCTTTTCAAGACATTGGCGATCCATGCAAAGGACTGGTTTTTAACCCTCCAACACATTGTTGCACAATTGTGAGTTAACTAGCCGTAAATCTGCGCTAGTTGTTTCGTAAACAAGATATAGATTTACGGCTATTTAAACGATTTTTACCAATTATTACCTACATATGTACCCATCTATCTCTACTTACCTGACATAGGCCAAATATCTACCTTAACTGGTAAACCCAAAGAGGTTTCACCTGGAACCTCCAATGGTCCTCTTCCCTTTGTGTAACACAAAGGAAGTACAATAGTCATAAGATATTGTTTCTGGGAAACAATATTCAAAAGACAATTTCTTTCTTGGGAAACACCCATATACATTCTAGGTGTTTCTTGGACAAAATATCCAAGAGAGGATTTCTTTCTCAGAAACCTTCTCATGGGGCAGTTCCTGTTGGCAGTTGAGAGAAAAGGAGCAGTCATGGAACTGCCTTAAATTACCTCCAATCTCTAACAGGATCACCTGTGCTTGGTGATGCATGGATTACTTAGTGTACCATGCAATACCTAGTTCAGTAGTGTAACTCTCATAATTTAAATCTTTCAACAACATGTATCTACCCGTTTACTACATAGTAACAACTACAGCAAAACGGCTTAGGTCACTATCAATTGATAGCCTTCGCGCAACCAGATCGGATCATCTGTCCGTCGTTCCACCATCCATCATCCATCAGCTGTCGTCGGTGGTTGACCATGGTAGGTTCGTCTGTCCGTCGTCCCTTGTTGCTCGAAGCAGTACAATACACTTGGTGTGTTACGCGTGGCGCAACTTGTGCTGCCTGACCCCAAGAGTAGCAATATTGCCACAGCTGAGCCCCGAGTCACGTACTCGGCCAGTTGAAGTGAGTTCACTCACAGGCCAGCACGTGTTTTTTTGAAACACGTAGCAAAAAAGAATTCCCCTGTATGTCAGTGAGGACTAGATCCCACTTGACACGGGTATACTCCGCATTTGTTAGCAGAGCGCGCATTTAGCACATAGTGCACTTGCCGTAAAAAAAAGACCACTCGTGACGTATCATACGCACTTGTGGCACGAATGCTTACTTGCCTATTAGGTAGTAGCAGCCCATCATTAAAAATGAGGAGGCAATAAACATAAATGCCTCGGTTTATTTTTTTCGAAAGAGCAGTATGTGTGTAGTCTATTTTAGACCTAAAAACACGATTAGACTTAAAATTAGTCCGTACCCGTGCTCACATGAAGATGCAGTGACACCACCGAGTACTAAGTACTTATAGCCTTAGGGCAGTACAAAAAAAGATCTTCTAGGGCATAAAACGACCCTATGAAGAATTGTATGGCCTCTAAGGCCTACAAGGCTTGCTCGTGACCCCCGAGAGGTTTCGGTCACTCGAATGACTTGCGATCTCCCTGAAAGTTCGCGAATCTCAGGTTTCCAATGTTTTAGACACATCCTCAAGGGGAAATGAGCCCGCGCAGGACGTAGTCCCACAATCGTGGATCAGCCCCATTCACATGGGGAGCACGTCACGGCACAGCCCATTTCACAAAACGTTTCGCGACACCGCCCTCGCGATCCCGATCTTTAAAAAATGACCACATATCATGTGTCCTAGACTCGCTGGGCTCAGCCCTAGTGCGCGATGGACCAGCCTAGGAGAGAACATTGTTCTACTCCTCACATGGGCATAGGAGCGCAATATATTGCCGCATCCCGGTCAGACGTCAGAGTGACGCGGAGTATTGTCTCCAAGTCTCAGCACGCATGGGGGCTCAAGATGGACCCATAAAACGACTACGTGTCGTGCCCCAGAAACACTCTGAGCAAAATTCTCGCAAAATCCCGATTTGCGCAAGAATGCTGCTGACTTTTTGCGGTTTTTATCAGGAAAACACGCAACTTGTTGATTTCTTTCTGAAATCCAAGCAAAAAAGTGAGAAAAGTCCACAAAAGTGAGAATTCTTCTCATGTGGTATCCCTTTCATGCATATAAGCTACCGAGCTTGGCAAAAAAGGAAGAAAAGCTAGTTGGCTTATGAATAGCCACTGCACAACCTCTGGTCCGAGGAAAATAGAATTTAGAGCCCGAAAATATAAATTTACTGTTCTCAATAGAACTCATTTGGAGTAATGTGATATTCTCCAAAGGCCAGCTTGAGAGACCACCTTAAACAAGGTTAGGATGGACTTACCAAGCAGCGAGTAAAGGTTTGCATGACAAACCAATACACAACATCTCTGCACAAAGACCACAAGGGCTTAATAACAGACCCAAAGTCTTCGCACGGCAAATGCACCATGCTTACAAGCAGATGAAAACTCGCCATACATTCGCCCATACAGGGAACTCACATGCTACTGGATGGTCCAGTACAAGGGAGAACCTTGGGTAAGACAATATGATTGTCTCGCCTCACTCACAACTGGAATTATAGTGGAGGAGGTACACCGTTCACAAAAAGAGACACATTAATGTTAGATATTTGTTACCACAACAAGTCTAGAGCAACACCGACTCAGGTTGGGTATGCTCGCATTCTAGTACAGCTTGCTGAACTTAGAGTGCATATAATGCACAGAATAAGAGAGAATGAATCCTTGACCATGATTAACATTATTGGATTCAACAGAACTGTGCCTTACTAGATAATGGTCTCACTGATCAATGACTAGTACTTGATTCTCTTGTGAGAACTTCTGACGGTTTACCTTCAGAATTATCCATGGAGAACACATATGGTGTCCATAAGGAAGGACTCTTAGAGTCACCGAAACACGTGGGTCTTTTTGCTAAAGACAACGGGATGACCATAGGTAGTGCACATAAGTGTTACACAACAAACCATAAAATAAGCCTCATAATCATATGAGCACAACAACACAAAGGTGACCTAAGCTGAAAAGTATTAAAAAATCTTGATGTGGGCTTTTCAGCTTTGTTATTTTGTGAGTTAATTTAGATCATATTGTGAATTAACAATCCACCATGATGAACCATGATGAAGCAAACATGCTTCATTTTGGCAAAACGAAACTATGTAGAGATCCCTGTAGAACTGGTACATTTCAGTGCTAAAGACACAGTGAGAGCTCTCTTGTATCTTACAGTGATGGATCTCTACTTCATCTTCAAGTGATGTGGATTCTGTGTCAGTATTTCCTGACTCAGAGCACCTTGTCCCAAATGGTATTTTTGGGTAATGAAACAATTCTTGCTATTTAGCAAGACTGCAAAACTTAGGGGGATGTCCAGCATCTCCTAAGAAATTAAGGGTATCTTTCAGGTACTCCTAGAGTACTGTTTTAGAGTAGATAATTGGCCTATGTCACTCGCCCCACGAATGGAGAATCAGGTGAGTCGTGTAAAAAACCTTTTCATTGAAAGGAAAAACATCAGGCTTTTGTTGTAATGGAAAACACTTGTATATGACAAGACGTTCCGACTTTGTAGTGACTACTAAGTAAAGGTTGTAAGCGTAAGTGTTTTGTGGAGAGAGGAGTTTTAGAGTGATTAACTGACAGTATTTGTTTTTAAGTGTCTGCAGTGTCAAAGTATGGTGTTACTCTCCTAATATTCAATCGTTCTGATTTTGTTCCGCGGTGAACCCTGATTGTACCATTCGTATGGACTGTAGATATAGTCCAAGGATCTTTATGGTATTTGCTTTCAGATTTGCGGAGGATACCTTCTTTGCGAAGAAGTACTCTATCACCAATTTTATAATCCCAATCGACGCGAGACTTGTTTTCACGTTCGGTATTGCGATCGGTTTGGCGTTGCCTGTGATCTCCTATTTTGTTCCAGTCAGCCAGGAAGGGAATGTCAAACAGCATGTCCCTACCAAATATTGCTGCACCTGGAGAGGCTTTGAGTACTGTGTGGTATGTGGAGCGAACGGCCCATGCAGCATCTGTGAGGAAGTCTGCGATGTCACTAGGTGTCACTGTATTGGCCATGTCTAATTCAGTGGTACGGAGCATTGTCATGATTACTTGATGCATCCGTTCTAGTATTGCGTTTGCTTGAGGGTTCTTGATGCTGGTTGGCTTACGCTTGATACCGTATGAATCACATAAGGTTTGAAATTGAGCTTGAACTCGCTTCCATTGTCGTAAATGATTACTTGACAACGTGGGTAACGGCTAAACCAGATCTTGTTAACTAAGGAGCCTACCTGTGCTGATGATTTATCAAAGTAAGCTTCCTTAGGTTTATTATGTGTGTTAGTACCCTTGCGGCCCTTTTTACCCGTGGGAGCAACAGAAGTCACTTCTGTAACCGGTAGTTCCACAATCTCGAACCAACTGGTTGCTGGATCTATCATTGTGACACACATAAAGTCAATTTCAGTGCCGTCTTTGCCCTTTAGGGTGTATGGTCCTATTAGGTCCACACAGAGTACTTCCCAGGGTTGGAAACAACCAATTTTGTAGGTAATTTACCATACTTACGTTGGCGTCGTTTGTTGACTTGGCATTTATGACAATTTTTGACGAAGGTGCGAACAGAGCGTCGCAAACCTTTCCAATACATCGCAGCGCGAAGAGTCTCTTCGAGACGAGTAGTCCCCGGATGCTGCAGGTAGTGATGGTACCACTGTACTGCTCGCTGCTGGAGTTCCTGTGGGATGACAAGCTTGCCATCTTTGCACAGTACTTGAACATTTTCTACCAGCTGAGGTTTGTACTTCTCAAGCAGGCTGAGTTTGTCCAGCGTTTTATCCGTGTGTTGAGCTGCGGCAATCTCCGAACTGTCAGGGGATATATTGCATTCTCTTCGCTGCGGTTGGCAAACACAAAGTTCATGAGGTCTGAGTGGTTGTCTGGTGATGGGTCCTCTTCTGATTGCATAGTGTAATAACACCAGCATTTTGTGAAGGTCATCCAGTTTTCCTTGATGTCCACTGCTGGACCAAAGTCAAGGCGTGAAATCGCATCCGCAACTGTGTTGTGGATTCCTTTGATGTACACGATTTCAGGACCATATTCCTCTAGCAGTAAACGCCAGCGGTAAACCCTGTCACAGGTCAATCCGAGTGCATCTTGCATGAGGTTCTTGTGGTCTGTGTAGACTACAATTCGTTGGCCCCACAGCATCCCTTTGAACTCTTTGAGTGTCTCAACAATGGCTAGAAGTTCAATTTCGGTTACGCTGTACTTTTGCTGACAGACAGAGAGTTTTCTGCTGAAAAAGCTATTGGCCGGTTGCTCTGAGTAATGACGGCTCCAAGTTGTCTCTTGGATCCATCAGTATAGATCTCAAACCCTTTTGAGTAATCAGGGTAGGCCAAGGACACATCTTTGCAATAGTGGCCTTTACATCATCGAATGCTTTTTGATGTTCGTTAGTCCATTTCCATGGTTTCTTTTTTACCTTGAGGAGTTTGGACTTCTTGGTGTGACCACACTCGCCGACTAGGCTTGTGAGTGGGGCAAGCATTTCGCTGCGTCTTGCCCAAAGATCTCGATAGTATTGGACCATGCCAAGGAATCTACGGAGGTCTTTGACATTTTTGGGCGGTGTCAGTGCAAGTATCGACTGTACCTTCTTGGGTTGTGGTTTTATACCATCTCGTGAGAGTATGTACCCAAGATATTCTGTTTCTATGGCACAGAAGTTTGATTTGCGAGCATTGACTTTCAAGTTCGCATCTTGCAGTCTGGAGAGGACCAATTCCAATTTAGCCAGGTGGTCTTCCAGGGTTCCCTTTGTGATGCATAATAGATCATCAATGTAAGCTCTTACGAACTCAAGGGTGGCCATTAGTTCCGTCATTTTTGATTGAAAAATGTCCGGAGAACCAGCAATACCCATTGGTAACCTGAGGTAAGAGTATTTACCCCATGGAAATATAATGGTGCAGATTTTGGATGCATCTGGATCCAACCTAATGGTGTAATAGCCCATGTTTAAATCAAGGGCAGTTGCAAAAGTGAATCCTTCTAGCTCCTGCATGACTGTGCTAATTTTAGGTAACGGGAATGGTTTTCTAACTATTCTTTTGTTTACTTCTCTAAAATCACTTAAGAAACGTACAGTCTGATCTTTCTTTGGTACTATGAATGAGGGTGAAGCCCATTCAGATGCGGGCTGCCACTCTAGTACGCCCAGGTCACACAGTCTTTTGAGCTCTTTCATGAGAGTCTCTTTGAGTGAGTGAGGTACTGGGTAAGCTCTGCCATGATATGGTTTGGCACCTTCCTTTAATTCAAAGGAGACAGGCTCTGTGTTCCAATCACCTAGTGTACCATCAAAGAGGTCCTCGTATTTACGGAGGAGCTCTAACAACTTGTTTTGATCTTGTAAACTTAGGTGAGGGCAGTTGGTGTCAACAACTGATTGGAGGTCTGCTTTTTCATATTTTGCATCTAAGATGTGAACTGCGCGCTGAGTGGCTTCCTCAGTACTACGTGGTTCATGAATCATGCTGTGGTTAACTGACCAAGCTTTTTCAATCTTAGAGCTGGTAGCAAGACTGTTGATGTCTCTCATTGGCAAAATGATCTCATCAATGGTAATATCCTTTGTTCGAAAATCCAGAACAATTCCAAGCTCACTTAGTGTTTTTACACCTAAGATGAGGTCAAACGCTGGCTTTGTCATCTTTTTTCCATCATACTCGACAACATCAGGTTTAACTGTGTATTCCTTGCTGTTGGAGTAGTCTACGAATTTTAGTGTGACTTCGCCTCTTCCTTTGGTTTGGAAGCACCCATTCGACGTGTGCCAAGACTTTGACACCTGCCTAGCCAAGTAGGGAAAGCGTTTGTTGGTTCCTTTTTCATGGAACATGAGGTCACCATCAGAACCAGTGTCTAATAGTACTCTCAAGAAGTTGTTTTTGCGACTCCTGGACAAGTGTTTGAGTTTTGTCGAGGACTGACTTCCGGTCGCTAACTTTTGCACAGCTAACACTGCTGTCACTGAATCTACTGAGTTCTGTGGGCTAGGTGTTTGTGGTGGCTGTGTATTATGTAGAGGGTCCAAATCTGAGCTTGGTTCTACTTGGGTATTGGTGGATAGATTCGAGGTGTCTGTGAGACTTTTTAAAGTTGCGTCCATCAAGGGACTCGAATAATCCTTAATTAAATTTTTTTGATTTAATTCAAATTTTTGATTACTGGTAGTTTTAATCGGACCAGGGGTAGTATAATTTTCTAACTCATGGCTAGTTTTAATTTTCTTACTACATACAGGAATTTCCCCGGTACTACCCGACCCATCACTTCAGGAGGAGTCGGAATCGCTGTCACTTTCGTACTGACGGCGACGTTTCTTGCCTTTTTTGTTGGCTTTCTTGAGAGACTTCTCGAGTTTCTCCATTCTCGCTACGACCTGTGCGTAGGATTTCTTGGCGCGGTTGTCCTCACGAGACTTTCGCGCTGGTGCTCCGAAAGTACCCCGCGTAGGAGTTCCGTCCTTGTTGTAACGGCGACACTCCGCGGTATTATGCGTGGTGTGTGCGCCCCCATGCTTTTTGCACAGCTCGCAGTTCCTCTCGACGCGAGTATACTCCGTGCGTGCTTGCTTGCTGGGCTTCCTGGGAATGCGCCCGCTTGGCGAGAACTTCTTGGAGGGCTGGTCTGCTGCTTGGGCCTTTGCAGGCTTTGCAGTTGACTGCTTCTCATCCACTGGGTGCGCCACCTCAATACGCTCGAGAATGAGCAATAGAGGCTTAACCCCTTCGGGATAGCATTTCTCTAGCAAGTGGTACTGATCCTGCCACTTCAACGGACACATGCGCAAGATATGGCATGCAAGTTCCGAATCCGTGAAGGCAAAGACCTGTTGCGTCATTGCACTAGCACTAGGGCTGTAGTACAGGCATGGGAGGTCTTCGATATAGTTATTCAACTGCATGACGCGTTGGACAAACTGACGAATCTTAACCTTGTTGGGCTTTTTGAGGCAATTGGAGATATAGAATCTCAAATTTTCGCCTGCGTCATGTGCGAAACAAGACTGGAGGTGGAGTAAATTACACCTCCTGAATGACTCGGACGTTTTGCCCGGTGACTTCTTCCTCTCGACTCCGAAGATGTCGTGAAAGGGCGTCGACTCCGTCTGCTCCTTGACAATTAAGTCCCAGGGCTGACGTGCCTCCTCAGTGAGGAGGTTGGCGTAGAGTTGAAAAACTTCTAGGGCCGAGTCGGTCATTTTTGCTTTCAAGGCGAGCATGTCGGCCTTTAGGGAAAGAGACTCTGCAGTCTTCACTTCCTTAGCAGTTTTAGAGAGGGGGTCTTCGGCGAGTTCACGTAGAACAGCCTTCCACGCGGCCTTTTCGAGTCATAAGCCTTTTCGGCCTCGTCGCAGGCGGGAATCAACCCCATTTTCTTGGCGGTACTGTACGCCTTGTTCACGTGCAGTATGAACTGCTCGTTGGTACCGTGTCCGGACCAAACCGTGACTCGGGTTTCTGACCCATTCGCGAGGGTGCACTTGAGGGACTCGGGCTTAAGATCCAAGGCTTCTTGGACTGGGTCCCGGTCTGGCACATACCGGATGGGAGCTTTCGCCACCCCTTCCGCGCCGCATTCTTGGTGTTTAAGCCCGATGGGCGCGATCTTCTCCGAGGCCATTCTTGAGAGGGCTGCTCCGAGACTTGTACCTAAGAAAAGGGTCTTGTAGGAGCTTCGTGGTGGGGCGCACTCAAACGAGACACGCTTCTCACGAATCTTGACGGCGGGATTTCGTAGGGCTGACGTGGCGCTACTACTTACCGTCGCTCAATAGACGATGGCTCTACTAGCGATCACCTGGACGTTGAACGCTCGACTGACGGAAGACAGACGCGACGAAGCAGGACTTGACGTAAGTCGGTACGATGACGGACGGTCGAAGGCAGTGTGGAGCTGGACAGACGATCCAGAAAAAATTCGCCGAGTAGGTTATCGATCGATAGTGACCTAAGCTGAAAAGTATTAAAAATCTTGATGTGGGCTTTTCAGCTTTGTTATTTTGTGAGTTAATTTAGATCATATTGTGAATTAACAATCCACCATGATGAACCATGATGAAGCAAACATGCTTCATTTTGGCAAAACGAAACTATGTAGAGATCCCTGTAGAACTGGTACATTTCAGTGCTAAAGACACAGTGAGAGCTCTCTTGTATCTTACAGTGATGGATCTCTACTTCATCTTCAAGTGATGTGGATTCTGTGTCAGTATTTCCTGACTCAGAGCACCTTGTCCCAAATGGTATTTTTGGGTAATGAAGCAATTCTTGCTATTTAGCAAGACTGCAAAACTTAGGGGGATGTCCAGCATCTCCTAAGAAATTAAGGGTATCTTTCAGGTACTCCTAGAGTACTGTTTTAGAGTAGATAATTGGCCTATGTCAAAAGGATCCACAACCTTTGTTCTTGTAAAACCACAGCATATAGAATTGTGAGTATCCCTAGTTACACAGGAATACCATCTCACACAACGGATAAGTCACACATGAACATCTCTATTGAGAGACATGTAGCATCTTGTTGGCATGCAATGCAAAACAAATGCAACACAGGCAGCTATACACAGAAATGTAGTATTGCTTCACTAACTTAGACAAATCCAAAGAGAAACACAACGATTACGTTGTCAACACATCATGGAAAGTTCACTTCTCCATGATGCTCGCTGTAGTGTCACAATATGGTTCCATAAACCATAAAGATTAGAGTCAACAACTGTCTTTCAACATATAAAAATTGGTACGCACATGCACATTTAAATATGTTGCAATGTCATTAACACCAACAAAAGAGTTATACATGTACAGACCTCCCTCGAGGATCCTTGCTACAAAAAACAAAAGGATATCATAAACAATGAATCCGTACTCTTCTTGGTACAAAAAGACATAGACGTTCACGCTTGGACCTTCTCATGATCATAGTCAATACATTATGTATGACTTGACATTGTTCACTTGCCGGTAGCTGACCCTTTGGGCAACTATTCCCATGGATACACAGGGGCGACAGAGCTAATAGAAGGACAATATACCAACACAAAGGATTGCAGAAGATAACAAACAGAATACCTGTACTATCAGCACCTTCGTACCTAGACCTGGTTCAATATCCACATTGTACACAAATTGTGACAATTAAGGTGCAGTTTCAACACTCCACTTTTGGACCATATGCATTTCATTTGGCTTCCCAGTGTAAGTCAACCAGAGACTTCAAATATCAAAACCCAAAAAGTGAATTACTATCTAGAGTTCAACATCAACCAAATCATGGAGATGTTTGGCCTGCTGTACCAATCATGGTCTTGTCAGCAGCTTCTAGTGGCACAATGTTTACCTAAACAAACACTCAGATGCCATTCACTCATACCTACTATGCAGTGCCTATCGCCTAAATGTAGTGTAGCAATCATAAGATGGAATTGTTGTTCGGCATTCCACTTGTGCACACACAGACAAAATCAATAGGAGACACCAGGCAACACCAAACCGACCCAAAATTATCCTCATCAATTTATGGTCACATGGTCCGTGGAAAGCAATGCTTTAGTAAACAAAGGTCTTTTACCCCGCACAAATATTCAGTCAGTATACCAGTGATAATTGGACTACCACAGACAGTATACGATAAGACAATCAGGGTTACACGCGGAAGTAAGTCAGAATATAAGTTTGACTTAGGAGAGTACAAACAAACCAGCTTTATCATAAGCCATGACAAATCTCCCTCTCCACAAGAACTTACACTTCATATACTACATAAAATAATATGTAGGTACAAATCGTCACAGGCAGCTTGCAGATTTTCAACCTCAGCAAAAAAGGTTTTTCGGCAAGTCTGGCTCATAATCGGATTTTTTCCTCACCAAGGTTTTACTTTTCTGCGAGCCGCGCTAATTCTCCAATCATGGGGGCGAGTGACATAGGCCAAATATCTACCTTAACTGGTAAACCCAAAGAGGTTTCACCTGGAACCTCCAATGGTCCTCTTCCCTTTGTGTAACACAAAGGAAGTACAATAGTCATAAGATATTGTTTCTTGGAAACAATATTCAAAAGACAATTTCTTTCTTGGGAAACACCCATATACATTCTAGGTGTTTCTTGGACAAAATATCCAAGAGAGGATTTCTTTCTCAGAAACCTTCTCATGGGGCAGTTCCTGTTGGCAGTTGAGAGAAAAGGAGCAGTCATGGAACTGCCCTAAATTACCTCCAATCTCTAACAGGATCACCTGTGCTTGGTGATGCATGGATTACTTAGTGTACCATGCAATACCAATTTCAGTAGTGTAACTCTCATAATTTAAATCTTTCAGCAACATGTATCTACCCGTTTACTACATAGTAACAACTACAGCAAAACGGCTTAGGTCATTACCATGTTTAAGAGGGGTACTTCAATTGGAACCATCCTCCAATTGGGAATTTTTTTTTCGTTTGTATGGCGAAAGCATGGCAAATGGTGCTATCTGTTTGCCTAAATAATAACGATCAAATAATATTCTTGGTGGGGGTCTATCGTGCTAATTTTTCACGAGGAATCGATCGGTGACATCAGCAAGACAGGCAACTCGCAAAAAAATGAACATTTTGGCGATAAAAGTTGAAGACACTAGCAACTTGCGTGACTGAAACTTACGACATGTGACGACTCGGACACCAAAAGTGACGACTTACGACCACTTGAAGAGCGCTGAGTCATTATTTGTTCGTACTTACGACCGTGTTACTACCTCGAAAGTCTTCACTGACGACCCTGTTACATCAACCAAAGTCGTCAGTGACGACCATGCTACGACATCCAAAGTCGTTGTGACGACCCGGTTACGACAACCAAAGTTGTCAGTTATTTGTAAGTACGACAGCCAAAGTCGTGAGGTTACAACCATGTTACTACCTCCAGGTGACTACTCGTGACTACTGTGTATTGTATTGTATTCCAGAATCATAAGCCACTAGAAAGCAGCACGCGATTTCCGTCAACAGAACAATGGCAACAATGTTACGCTCACGCACCATAATGGGGTTTGCCACTCATCACTTGCAACCCCTACAATCGCCCCGAATATCTCTTACTTCTTTTTGCTGGCACCGCTGTCGTCCTGCGATAATCACTCCTCATCGCTGAAAGAAAAAATAAATCAACTTTCCAAGTGCCATTTTTCATCTTGAGAGCTAACGGAGGAGCAACGCAGCACGAGCTTGCAAAAACTCTAATCGAATAATCCCCAAATCGGATGGAAGCTGACACAAGATCGCGATGCCATCACCAAAACCTTTCATTTCGTCGATTTCAATCAAGCTTGGGGATTCATGAGCAATGTTGCCATTTTGGCTGAGGAGATGAATCATCATCCAGAGTGGTTTAATGTCTACTATCGGGTGGAGGTGACATTGACAACTCATGATTGTGATGGGTTGTCGAATAATGATGTGGAGATGGCGACAAAGATGGATGAATTTGAAGTACAGTTGTTGTCTGCATAAGTTTGTTTTGCATGCAGAGCAAACATTGAAATTTGGTTTGTATTGCGATTGGAAGGTGCCTGCACTGCCTACTTGTACGTTCCTGATGCCAGCGTTAGTCACAATAGGTTGGGGTTGACCAAAAAATAACATCGTTGGCATTATTCTCAAGAGAACAGCTGTTCTGAATGATTTGTCCCTCGGCTTGTTTCTTATTCATAAGATGTAAACTATTCTCGTGCATAGTACCTCCCATCTTGCATTTTCCAACACACTACTCTCACTCAAAACATTTCACAGCAACAAAACAAGGAATCCGTTCTTCCCGACCACACATAATCTCCCTACTCGATTTCCCCAATAAATCGATTCCTCTGATCAAAAACCCGCTTAAAGTCTTCATTTTGCAGCATTTTCCTCAACGCGAACATACTCATGGCCAAATCCTTCTCCGCCAAGGCACTGCTCCCCCCTTCTTCCCATTGATTTCCTCCACAACATTCCCATGGGAATCTGATCGAGGCTCCTTCTGGAACATTTGAGACAATGGTCTCAATTCCCACGGCTCCGATTTGGAGAGGAGGGACATGGTTTCTCCATCGGCGATTATACCGGAGGAGGTTTTCGATTTGTTTTTTTGGCTGTTTTGTGTGGCGAGCGTTGTTGCGGATCGTGTGGCAAAGAATGGGAGGGGGGATTCGATTTGGGAAGCGACAGTGGTGTTGCTTCCGTTAATGGTTTCTGTTATTTGCTGTTGCTGCTTTTGTTTGTCCTTGATTTTCTTTTTTGCATCCTTGAGCAGTTTTCGAGCTTTTCTGATTTGAGCGGCCGTTTTGTAATCGTAATTGTCGAGGTTATCGTCGTCGTCATCATTGCCGTCCTCAAATTTGTCTTTTGCAAAGTTATTCAATTTTGTGGAGGTCGAATCGTATGCACGATGTGGTGCAGGCGTCAGCGATTTCAAGGATCCCGCATTTTTGGATGAGATTCTAGATAGATTTTGCGGTGTTAAGAATGCAAATGCCGATGTAACACAAAAAGCATTGGCACTGAAGGCCAGGAGCAGCAGCAAGATCGCAGGCATCCTATGAGCACGCATGCAGCGCTGACGGGATGACAGTGAATACGACGACGTTAAGCGGCTAGCTAAATTCCTGTATGACATTCCTGCTGTCAGGGACGAGTTACTGAGATATTCTATGCGTAGGTTGGCTGCACGAACTTCGTTCTTGTTGATGGTTTTGCTTCACATCAATTATTTGTGACGTCCAATAAGAGGAGCGTAAAATTTAAAGGCACTGACTTTGACGGGCAAACAGCGCGAACAGTTAGTGAGTAGCTAATAGACAATTCCGTCAATGCTTGACTCGTTCCAATTCAACAATAGAATAGCTCAATGCAAGCACTCGCGAGAGCTTGTGAGTTGTATGCGGCGATCAGCACAATACCGCGACCATGATATGACGACAGCAACCTCCTAAGTCGTACTACCACCACAGTCGTAAGTTACGACAAGTTACTACCTCGAAAGTCGTTAGTTACGACAAGTTACTACCTCGAAAGTCGTCAGTGACGACCATGCTACGACAACCAAAGTCGTCGTTACGACCCTGTTACGACAACCAAAGTCGTCCGTGACGACCCTGTTACGACAGCCAAAGTCGTTAGTGACAAACTGGTTACGACCCTTTGTCGTCCATTCGAGGATAACTGACAACTCGAACGGTCCAACTGACGACAACTGACGACAACTGACGACAACTGACGACCCGAATACGTTCGTGGTGACTGACTCGCCAAGATTTTTTTGCTAAAAAGAAGATATTTTTAGCGAGTTGCCTGTCTTGCAGATTGACTCAGAAGTGGGTGGAAGTGGGCGAAATCGCGATTTCGAGTTAACTAGTGTCGGTTTTACGGCTAGTTTATTAACTAGTATCACTTTTACGGCTAGTTACGTTGGATGGTTAAAAATAACCTTTGGGGTTAAGGGAACTAACTACGTTTATTTTTTAGGTGATTAGGTTGTTTCCATAAAACAGAGAGAGATTAATTATTTTTCTTGTGATTGTAGATAGGAAATAATAGATGCCGACATACATAACACATGATTCTATTCCATGAAACTAGTAGGTATCGTACGGTATGATATGTGCGCAAACAATTGTACATACCATACCATATACAATACTCATTTCTCGCGGCGCGCACCGCATTACTTATACAATACACTATGGTATGTTATGGTACGATATAAGAGGTATCTAGAGATACACAAGAACACATAGGTAGAGTGTACATCGTACTAGGAGAAACAGGCAATAATATATATTATCCATATATTAATACTTATATCATGAAGTACATGATTCGTGTTTCCGCCAAAGTCATTCACAGGTCTTCCAATACAATACTGCCTCATCCAACGGTTCGTGGCTAGGATGGTTCTCATGAGGTTACCATCACATTCGTGTGACGTGGCGACAAACTGGCAATGACATCATACGTGAACAAGCACGGGACGGGCTTTTAATTACCTTTAATGGTGAACTGAAAAGCCAATCTCCAAAAGAAAAGCCAATCTCAAAAAAGAAAACCGGATACCATTTAAATTTTACGTAGGAATAGTACGAAGATTGGTAAATGCCAAAAGAAAACTAATTCTCCAAAAGAAAACCAATCCCCAATATAATTGCCGACATGGATAGGTTGGTATTTTATTTAAGCCTTAATGACAAAATCAAGACTCTCGTGAGAAGAACTATTCCCAATTAGATCGATTTTGAAAAAGAATAGATCTAATCTGATACATGCCTAGGACGTGAAATCATAGGTTAGTAATAATCTTATAACTTAGATTTTCTACATTAGAAATAGATTTTTGAAGTTAGATAATAAATTCTTTTCTAGAGATGTGATTTTTCTAAATCATACACCCTAGATCTAACAAATTTTGAGAATCTATTTTAGCGAAACTAGTAATCTGTTTAGATTCAAATTCTGCATAATAGATATTAAATTAGTGTTGCTATATTAGATGTAGATGGTATCAATTCCTCTTGGTGCCTTGCTAAGCAGTCATGTCTGATATTAATTATAATAATATTACCTAACCCATGCTCAATATCATAGATGACGTCAAGTTTTTTACCTAGCCATCATAGAAAGAATCTATGATTTATCCGAATCTAAAAAATCCGTGACGCGTAGTCATCAAGCAGTCTCGGTCGATTTTTCAATATCATAGATTCGTTCTATGACATATCACAATCCGATTTCTGGCCACACATACGCCCTGTCTTCAGGCCCTTTAATGCACGGATCATACAAATTAACCCCCTTATGATACATGTTAAGGTAGATAAAAATAAGTACTATATTAAGGGCCCCATCTATAGCTTTGCCTTCTAGTGTCACCCCCCCCTCCCACAAGCCCCCCCCCACCACCACCAATACACCCTCTAGTATGGAGTCTTAACTGATGATTGTTTGTAACACTAGTTTGATGATTATGATGGTCCATTTGAACAACAATTCCTGTTGCTATTAGAGCTAGAGACCACCATTTTTTTATATGGTACACATATCATTTGTGACATATACATTTTGGCACACCTGTTGTACCAAATGAAGTTGCTTACAACACTTGTGAAAAATGGTGTATATATGTGTAACATAACAGTAATCTGAAAAATGCCATATGATTGCCCAAATTTCTACCAATATGAAATGATACTACATGTTACCAAACATAAGCTTAATAAGAAATAAGAATCACAACCTTAATTTCTTTTGAAGTTGTTACTTAGAAAGGTGGGACAACAGATGAAACCTTATTAAGCAAGACATCTTCCTATGATCCTCTGCTTTGTACAAAGATGTACAGAGCAGGTAGAATGGTGCCAACTAGTTCTTGGAGGCTTATTGATTTTTTGACTAAAGTAACTCCAGCAGCCTTAATGCATTACATTTACGGAGGGTGTGTGTTGCTGCTAATGGATTGAGCATCAGTTTTTAGCATTATTTCATGTTCATTAATGAATATTTCCTTAGCTCAACCATTTTGAATAGTTACTTATTGTTTCTTCTTGTTTTTGTACAGGTTGTCATGCCCATACACTTTGAGGAATACCGTGGATCATCAATAAGGGTCAGTCAGTGATGTTCTAATAAGTATTGTTTATTGCTCATTCATTGTAGTGCACACATATCTTGAGATAATACTGTATTTTATAACAAATACCCTCTTGCCATTCAATTGGGGTATGACACATTGTTACACATTGCAATCGATATTCACTTCACTATGCTTCACTTACATCTTTGATTGCTCATCTTTTTCATGTTCACAACTGGGTAAGTCAGTTGATTGTATCACTTGCAGATTTCAGATGACTGACTCTATTTTTCAATCGGTGCATCCTTTGTCACCATTACAGATGATAACAATTACAATAGGTTTTTTAAATATTTATTGGCATAGTTGCCAAACTTCCTTCTAAAATGGTAGCAATAAGGGTAATGCCAATGTTGAAAGGAAAGATAATGAGTGCCACCACACTCTCACATTGTGCAACTGTGTTTTTGGGAATACTCAAAACCTTAACTAACAGTACAGAATTGATACAACCTCATCTAGGATCATTTCAGGGTATCTCTTTGTATACTCCATGTTTGCATTGTCAATTACATCATTAATGCAACTGTGTGTCAGAGGGACAGCTAGAAAGAGAAAGTTGCTGCTGTTTGAGATTGCTATCAGTAGGCAGAGTAAATGCCAGGATTCAAAGGTTGTGCAAATGAACTATTTGGGGAGATATTTGGATGTTCCCACAGAATTGGACAAGTTGGATTAGCCGGGAGGGTTCTTTCATGTCTGTGAGAGGTGGGTATGTACCGGTATTCATCATTGTGTTGTTCAGTTGTGTGTGTTGTGAGCTCCTTACTCTTGGTAACAGGTGTTCTCACAGGACTTTCTCATCATCTGGAGGCTTTAGTAATGGGGTAAATGATGTAATGGTTCCAATAGTAGTCTTGTTCCAGTCTTGTGAAAATTGACTGTGTTGTGTGCTTGCCGTGTTTCAAGTAAATTTTTAAGTCGGAGAAATATTTTGTTGTACAAAATAACTAGGTGATTCTTAGACCTTCGTTCAAGGTATTATTCTTGTCGTAATTTATTTAGTGAAAAGATCGTAAATATAGGTAATATCTTAAGATATTTCATATTACGCGAACAGTATGACCTATGAGTTCGATCGCGATTCACGATAATAACTTCGATATCGCTCGGAATTGTATAGGTAATTCATCATAGAATCGTTCTATGATATTGACGACCGGTAATAAGTAATTACTACTTATAATTACTTTGACAAATATTATTATCTGTTAACTACTACCATACCCTACCACTGTACGCGTGAAGTTGGAGCTTATTAGGCACATAGATATTATTATCTTTTAGCGAATAATTGATTTTCTTGGTGTTCCCTGAACCCGTTTGACATTGAACGGAAAAACTAATCTCCAAAAAGAAAACTAATCGCCCAAAAGAAAAGGGGATTCCTTGTCATTTCAACAGAGGAATAGTACAAAAAAGTGCAAAAGCCCAAAGAAAACCAATTATCCAGGTACCGAACACGGGCGCCTTCCTGGCGGCTTCGCGGCCCATTTTTCCCAGTGTTCGTGAACAATGCCCCCCACCATCTTCCAGAAGCCACTCTTGTCACATGGTGCAAAGGAGCTATTCATTTGATTTGTGATGTATTTCCTTATGACACAGAATATTTTATATTTTGACCGTCCTGAAAACAGTATCATGAAGACCCCCAATACTAGAAATGGAGAGACACGGTCATCGACATGATTTTTTGAACCAGACATGTCACAGCTGCGGACAGCTGAAAAACGGCTTCACTGAAATGACACATCGACTCCATCGTTATTACTCAACTATGCTAATGTGATTATTTCATTACAACCACTGCCTTTTTTGACTTGTTATGCAGATCGAGTGTATGTGTGAACCAAAACCTGCCAAAAATGAAATTCATCCCACAAAAATACGGAACTGCTTCAGCATGTACCAAAAAATGTTTATAAATCAAACGGACGTGGACTCAGTTGGACTATCTCCCTTTGAATCACTTGGGAGCTCCTTTTCGCACTTCTCCAATTCATCCGTCTTGAAAGGAACTGAATTGGTTTGATCTTCTTTTTCGTTCACATTGTTATCATCAGAGTTTTCACGGCCGTCGTCTTCACTATCGCTGGAGTCACCGTTTTCGCTCGACCTTGCCACCCAAACGAACCCAACGGCATTCAACGCATCAATTTTATCTTGGGTCATACTCGACTTCTTGCCTTCTTGCATGAGTTTGTATTGCCTACGTTGTGTGTGAACCCATGTGCCGAGTTGAGGGTTAGCTTGATATCGCTGGGGGACCATGGTATTTCCAAATGTTTGCTTGAGTCGGGAGGCAGACCGAGAGAGAGTTTAGAACTTGACTGAGTAACAAACAAATATATTTAATGGCACAAGAGGTCAAAAATAACTGAAGAGATCACACCTTGTACTGTTTCAACTCCTCCATTTTCTTGTTCCACGTGCTCACTGGCTCTGGTCTGACACTCCACGCAAAGCCGATCTCATCCAACATGGCAATCCTTTCAACTGTAAGGGCATTGGGATAGCCCTGCTGCATCAACGCCATTTGACGCCTTTGCGTCATGACCCAACGCCCCAATTTCGGATTTTCCTTGTAACGAGCCGGAACTTTTGTGTGGCCGTTGACTAGCCTGTATCTCTGAAGGGCCTTAAATTGATCCTCCCAGCCGGGGTCTTCTAGGGGAGTGTCCCCTTGAAGAGCAGTATGGGCAGGAGGTTTAGCGGCAGCGTCTTGATTAGGCGGGAGTGCTTTGTTCGCGGCAGCAGCGGCGGAGATAGAGGGCATGATGTTGTTGGGAAGCTGGCCTGGGTTAGAGAAGAGGCCTCCCATGTTAATGTTCACGTTCCCCGCAAGACCAAGAAGGAACTGATTCATCTGCTGCTGAGCTGGGGCAATGCCCATCGGGTTCGTTTGCATGGCATTGTTAGAGGAAGCTCTGGCCATGGACTGCCACAAGTTCATCTGGCTGAGCGTATTCAGCTCTTGCTGTTGCTGTTGGATGTTCATGAGATGTGCAAAAACTTGGTTGTTGTTGGCCATTTGGCCCGCCAGAGGCTGCTGCTGGCTAAGTTGAAGCATCTGTGCCATGAGCATCATTTGATTCTGAGCTTGTTGCTGGGATTGCAATTGAGCGGGATTGATTGCGCGGAGGACGTCGCCGCCGGGATTATTGTAGCAAGCAGCACTAAACGGATTTAGCAGCTCTTGGTTCAATGGATGTTGAGGCAGCGGATTCGTCTCGGGTCTCCTCTGCGTTGGCAGGACGTCCGAGTCATTCCGAGGCTCTTGCTCGTTGTCTTGCTTCTCGTCGGTAGTGTTCGTGTTCATGTTAAATACGACTTCGGCTGTCATTAGGAATCATCCTCAGGTTCCTAGGGAGTAATACGAGGGAGAAGGCGCAGAGACGTTATTTTATTTCACACAACACACAACATACGATACAACATTTATTTTGAGGGCCATCCGAGCGATAGGCTGCATGCGTGACGACTTGAAGAAGACGACGACGAAAAAACAGATTTACCTTTCAAAGCCACGTCGCATTAGTGCTAGACAGGCACGATGTATCAGGCTCGACTCGTATAGGTTGTGCGTCCCATCAACGACTCTCTCAGTCTTCATCGGGGTACCTGCTCGCTTTCGTGAGAAAAGTAGGCCCAATAAAGATCCGTTCGCAGTCGTTTTGTACGTAAGCACGACTAACCATAAAAGTCTTTGCTAAATAGGGATAAGTGAATAGTAGTATGGAAATGAAACGACACGTTGTTCTTGAAATCGGAGAAATTACAGATCTTTATTGTTAACTCATTTTCAGTGGAAGAGACAACTCACAACGAAAACACACAGAAATCAATCCGATGTTTCATGGTACGTCGTAGGTAATATATTATTACATATTTCCATCAGAAGAACTCGGACAAAAGACTACGACTGCGGATAATCCCGATAATATTTTTTGAGAGGAATACGTACTTACCTCTTTTTCCATACCACTTGATCTCTTGAAGAGAAAGTATTATTTTAAAATGCTCGATGTGTTGACCAGCGAAGGATGCGGAATGGCACAACAAGTAATTTGTCCGACCCTAGACGTCATCAAATAAATGACTAAAATTATGCCGTCTCGTACAACTGTCGGACATGTCTTTTAAAACCGTGTGTGACGGAAAGGCCTCTTCGGCCGCGATGTCCCCAGTATTATTTCTTTATTTGCTCTACAATGCAAGAGAAGATAACCTGACAAAGGAATCCTTACATTGTTAATAGTTGCAGATTTAATAGAGTAAATTGATAAACGAAAGTCTGAAAATTTTGATGCGATACACCGCTACACTTCAACTATTTCAAAACATAATGGCAAGTAACACAAAATTCAAGGCCCAGAATTGACTTACGTTGATCACATAGCCAGTCACGTAGGACACAAGCAT
Source organism: Cyclotella cryptica (assembly GCA_013187285.1). Lineage (NCBI taxonomy): Eukaryota > Bacillariophyta > Thalassiosirophyceae > Thalassiosirales > Thalassiosiraceae > Cyclotella > Cyclotella cryptica. Next base: position 28,631 of record JABMIG010000155.1, read on the forward strand.
GGTAGGTGTGCAGCAAATGAATTGATTATATATGAAGTTTGAATCCATTTCACATGCATCGGTAGCCCAACAGGACATGTAGAGAGAAAAAGTTGGATTTTTGGCGCCTCTGCTGCACCACACTCGCACAGGACAACTTACACAATGAGTATTGTTGATCAAAGCCCATGAAACAGCTGGAAAGAACTTCAATGTGTTTATGTTCTCTTGCATGTCACCAGGAATGCTTCATATGCCAGCAAACAGTTCGTCTCCAACATTACCCAAAGATACTGAAAGACCCTCATTGCACATTTGGTACTCACCAACAAAGGTTTGTGATATTTTTGGTCAAATTTGGTCAGTTTCCTGAAAATGGTCTGTGGATTTATCAGATTATAAGTAATATATTGACACAAAAGCAGTTGCCCATTTTAGAGAAACATCATTTTACTAGGTAACCTTCATTTTGATATATATTTATGTCTGGGGTGAAAAAAAACACTAGGCTTGCATCGTGGAAAAAACCGAACACATGAATATTTGTCAAAAAATTATTGAGCTTACTGCCACGTATGTCATTTATGTGGTATAGGTATAAGTATAATGAGAACTTTGATGTTATAATGCTTCATTGCCAACACTTCAAGTCCATCCATGATTAGAATGAGCAGGAGGAAGGTGGGATGATCACCGTCAACGGCCCCCCTGGTCTTGCAAAATATCCCTTCCTGACAGACTATGTACACAACATTATGTCCAAGCACTTAAGTACTTTCAAGACTTACCTGACTGCACATCATGGGATTGAGAGTTTCCCTCTAGACTGGATTATCTGCCTATTGTTTACCACAATCCTGTCATCCAAGGTTGGATTGCTGTGCTGGTGCTGCACAATAAGGCAAAAACAAATTCCTTCAATTTTAATGAATTGGACTACATCCGTCATAGATTTTTGCACCTGGTGTGCTGTCATGCAAATGCGTGGAATCAAGACAGAAGTGCCACAGTCTGCTTTGTATGTACCATTCTACAATAATCCCCAAAAAATTCAATCCAAAAATTACTTGCATTTTCTGAATATTGTATCATTTATCATTTATCGCATTTGAAGCCCATCTCCATACTCAAAGCTTTTCGCATTCATCTCCCTCCATCAACATCACTCATTCATGATCATCTAGCTGAATACTAATTCATTGTCCATGTGAGCTTTGAACTGTCTTGAGAGTGACAATCTATTCTAAACTGAGCAGAAATTTAACATCCTCAATTACTACTTTATATAAGATTATATAGCATTCTTGTTCATACATATTGTGCGTCAGCTCAAGTCTGGTACCGTACCATACAGCTTGAGACAAGCATTGCTTCTTCCCGAAGATGTCACCATAGCGTTGACTTCTGAATGACAGAGATACGTAATTATTCCTTTTGTTGACAGGATTGATCTGAGAGAGAGAGGTGAGGGATTGGAGTTTGAATCTATTAATTAGTTTGAAAAAGAGGAAGTACAACTAAGCGAAGACTTAAAAAGATTTGAAAATGTTACTGACTAACAACCACAAAAATTTCGCACCACTTATCTGAGAAATCCAAGGGATTATGATAGCTAGTCTAATAATGTAGGGAAGGTCAACATGACTTGTGTTGAAATTTCCAAAAGGAAAGTCAAACGTGTGCGAGATACTGACCGATTAAGAACATTTTGACAGTTCAACAACTGACGACCTTTAAAATGACGAAGTAACTGATTAAATCTTTGATTTAGTTGTGTAATTAAAATAAATACCGATCTATGAAAGTTCTGATCGATTAATAACAGTTTGGCAGATTAACAATTGTCGACCTTTAAAATGACAAAGGTATTTTTTTGACAGATGCCACACTGGCACATGACTGATTTTTTTAGAAAATTGATGACTGTCCACAATCTCCTCAAGAAACTGCAACATTCGAAAATAAATGACATGAGCTTGGTTGAGCGTTGTGAGGAGCAAAGGGTCTCTGACGGTTAAATTTAAAAAAACTGTGTTGTCAATTTAGTATATGTGGCTATTTTTGTTAAACACAAGTCTTTTCTTTTTTCTGTTAAATCCCTCACCTCTGGCCTTCATTGGGACCATTGGTTCTGGCAAGAGGCAGAATGAGGGGCATAATAAGGGTGGATGAGAGCATTTGGATATTTGGGAGCAAAAATGGAGTTGAACCAAAAATGGAAAAATATGCCCTGGCTTTTTTCCAAAGTTTAAACAAAAAATCACAGAAATCAAGATTTGGAAGGGATTCGGAAGAGATGTGGAAGTTACAAATATTTGTATATGTGAACATTTGAACAGATAGATGAATTACGGCAGCCTCCCAGTATGACTTTTTTTATAAAATAGAAAAAAAGTTGATTTGGACATTAGGAACTGATTTATTTGGTGGTTCAAAATAATATTTGGACGTTTTGACCTAAAAATGAATTGAGGCAGTCTCCCATTTGCATTCATTATTTTATTTGTTATGTTTTAGCAGAATCATTATCTCTTTGCATCCTGAAACCCTCAGCACCTCTAATTTTTTGCCTGCAACCAGTGCCAAATGCTTTTGCAGAAAAAAGATCTGTTTTGGTTTGTCGACTTGACTGACTGTCCTGTGAAGTCCCAGATATTTTCAAGAAGCAATTCTGTCCCCATAGACCATATGAATCAAAAAATGCATACCTTTTCCGCATTCGATAACAATGTGAGCGTCTCAGTCATATCTCGTACCACATCGATTAATTCTTCCAATGTAGTTCAAATAGGCCAACTGGATCGTAGTAGATGCTGCATGTCTTCTCTTGACAATATTATAGAATGTGTTTACTTTCTCTGCTTCTGCTCTTGCCAAACGCACATAGTTATTGTACTCTCTCATCTTTTGTGCTTTCCTTGTAGCAATCATACGGCGCACAACGGATTGGCAAATGATAATTCGTTTCAGGGCAACTGCAGGATGATCAACTCCAGTCAGCATGCCCTTGTAAATGTTTTCAAATTCGAATTGATCCATCCCTGTAATCTCAGTGTTAAATTTCTTCTTTTCATTCTCACTGTGCAGGAATCTCTGAATGACTACAACAGCTGAAACAAATTTATCGAAATCCTCCTTTGGCATGGAAGATGTGATATCAATACAAGCAGACAACACATATTCTTGAAGACTTGCTTTCCAAACGCAGCTATCTACAACATTGTCTTTCGCTTGCTTTGTGACTAGAAAGTCTCCAGCAGAAGAGATACTTTTCCGTTTCTCCGCTTTGTATTTCGAGTATACAGTTTGGATCTTCAGTGCTGCTAGTTGTCTATTCTTGCTATTTTCAAAGGATTCAAACATCTTCTCTGACTCTGCCGCAGCTTGTCTCCAATACTTTACGTGGTTCCGTAGAGCTCTCGCCTTTTTCTTGGCTTTGTCACTGCGAATAATGGACTGACAAAGAATTATATCTGTAATAAAAAAGAAGATGCCGAATATGAGCACAGCACCACAAAATCACTCAGAAACAATGGACAATTGTACCTTACCTCTTATCATGTTGTTATACTGTCTCTTCACCGCCCAGCAACGGATAGTCGACTGCATCACAATAGCACTGTTTCGATACCGAACAAATCTTTGAGTCCAAATACAACTTCTCCACCAGGCTTGAACTATAGTGGCATGAGCCATGAGTTTCTTGTGTCTCAGTACCTCAAGTTTTCTTACTGCTAGGTATCTTCTAGCAGCAGGCTGACATACTGCTGCGACTGAAAGTTAATAGATTACATGACGGATAAGGCATGAAGTGACGCAATAACAGCCCTTTGCATATCGTGTTCAAGACATCATCTAGGCCTCACCTTTAATTGCGCAGAGATATTGTCTCCTTGTGATCCACTTTCGAAGAATCGACTGAATGACAATGGCATAGCGTCTATACAGAGTGAAACTTCGAATTGCGTTGCAATATCGCCACCAAGCCTGAATAAAAATGGCGCAGCCCCTCTTGTGTCGCAAAACGTTGGCTTCGTTTACTGCCAAGTATCTCCTGACTGCAGCTTGGCAAATCGCAAGATCTGGGGATGATAATGCGCATCCCAAACATGAGGACGTAGGCAATAAGTACAATCCAACCAAAAAGTCATAAACTGGCCCATACCTTTAACAGTTTGCCTGTATTGACTTCTGACTATCCAGCATCGGGCAGCTGACTGAAGCACTACAGCACAGTGACGGTACTGAATGTATCTTTGACTTGCTAAGTGGCCTCTCCATTTGGTTTGAATTACAGTGGCACAAGTCATGCGCATTTGGTGCCTCAATGCTTTGGTTTCCTTCACAGCTAAGTATTTCCTTATTGTGGCCTGGCATAATGTCACATCTAGAGTGCACAGGATACAAGTCGAACTTGAGGCGAAAAAGCGGAACTCCCAATTTATTCAAGAGATAAAAGCGCATGACTTACCTCTGACAGCGTGATAGTACCGGCTCCTTGCAATCATCATTCGACCTGACGATTGGATTACGATGGCATTGCACTTCCAGTTAGCAAAACTGTTCTTTGCAACGTTACCTCTCCATATAGCTTGAATCATTATTGCTGCTGATCTCTCCACATGCTTCATGTGTCGCATGTTCAGTAAAATTCGATTGACTCGTCTCCTTTCAACTCGGGCCTTCCACTCTGCTTGGATGAGCCTGGAACACGCCTCACGCTTTTTCAACCTAAGTACATCCAGTTCCTTCAATCCCAGTTTTCGTCGAGCTATGGATTGGATTACTACAATGTCTGAAAAAAGGATGGTGTCATTTCATATGAGAATCGTGACCAAATATTACAAATGTTAACACAATCTTGCAATTGTGACATACCATGAATAACACGTGTATACTCTCTCCGACATCGAAGTCTCCTCCAAGCTGTGGCAATCCTCGTGCTCGCTCCAGACTCTCTCAGATACTTTTCTTTCCTCAAACGAGCCAACCGACTCCATGCGATATATCTTCGGACAAAGTATTGAAGCCGAACAATGTTGTTACTTGTTTCTTGATACCATTGCTTAGTAATGTATGTCCTCCATTTTGATTGAATAATTGTAGCCGAATCTTCTCGCATTTGCTGAATCAATTCATCGACCCTCCTTGCCACTTCATGGTACCAAGTATTCAGAATTGTTAGCAAAATTTCATAGAGAATCTGAGGCTTAGTTGAGACAGTCACCAAGGAATTAGCATCGACCTACCTTGGATTGTACAAGTATACCGCTTCTGACAAGCATAACGCCTCCAAACTGTTGCTATCTTTGTAGTTGCATCTGCTTCCATCTTCGTCCTCAACGAACAATCGCCGAATATTACAGCAGATACGCCTGTGTTTTTCCGACCCGTGGTCTTTGACCATTTCTGGGAAGGCAAACACACAATCGATCCTTTCTTTCCATTCCTTCCAATTCTATCCTGCACTTTGGGGACATCCTCTAAGCAATACATCCGTTCATGAACACGTGGCTTTAAAATGCCATCGGATAATAAGTTCACGAGGAACCGTACATCCTCCTTCCATGCAAGAGGGTCCTCAGCGATACTTGCTAAAATGCCATTGTAGATAACGAATTGAGAACAAGAAGTCAAGCGCAGGTTGAGTGATTTCTCTTCATGTGCAGCTCGAGCCTTTTCTACCCAGTCAATGAGGCCATAGGCACTGTCGACATTGCCGTTGTCAAGTATCTCTGTTTCACTTGTGCCGTTGCGTCCAGGCTCATCCATTTTGACGATGCTGCCTTCGCGATCAAGAACGTTCATCAACTTATCCAGCATCCACAAAGCTGGCATTTCTTGCAATACGACCAAACTAACGTCCTTCTTCTCCCGCAAGGTGCCCCATGCGTCCCAGGCTTCATCTTCCTTCTTCTCTACCAATCCAAGGGGAATCGCTCCTGCCCCTTCCAGCAGCGAATGATGAACGCACGATCCTGTTGCGTAAACTCGCTCTGCTCCTAGCACTAATGCCAATTCAATCAGGGCCAAGCCTGATTCTGTATGACCATTTTGAATGAGGATAGATTTTCCTTCCAGTTGTGATATGTTGTACCTGCTGTTACAATGAGAAGGAGTGGATCGGAGTATCCCATCTTGTATGCATTGGAAGGCTGGAGTGTAAATATGCAAAAGCGTAGATGCTTCAGCAGCGTCAACGTGCTTGGGAATGGGGAGTGCGAGGCTGGAACACGAAATGTGCGGGACAATGGAGCAAAAACATGATGTTAGAGGGTTAGAAAAGGTGCGGCCGATATAGATACAACAAACGACATGAACAAACGAAACGACAAGGCAATCGTCTCACCCAGCATCGACGTAGGCACATGTCTTCACACCATCCTTATTCCACACCCTCTTTTTATCATACTCGAACGGATAAATCGCACAAACCCGATCTCGAAACATAATTCCGTGCAAAACCGAATGCGCCGAGGAATGAACGACGCGTCCAATGCAATCAACTCCAATCGTAGAGATGGGAATGGGGAGGGACACGGGGCAGCGTAGGCCAGGTCGGATCATAAGATTACGGGGTTCGATTGAGAACGCCTGGAAAGAGCGACAAGTTGTCAAGATGTGGTATGGAAAGGGTCAGACAACTTGCCCATAGACAGTTGCATCCAAAAGCAAGAAGCAATGAGCAAAAGAACTCGAACTCACCTCAATCTCCACCAAAATATCACTGTTGTGTCCAACCCTCGAAACAGCCCGCGGTCTCTCTTTCACTTCCTCTACGCTCGAAACATGGCTCGCCACATCCACCGGATCAACCGCAAAAAAGGCGCCCCGCTCAACAGCCGCACATGCCTTGGGCGTATTGTCCACTCGTTGAGTGACGCAAGATGCATCGCAGGACTGGTGTTCTGCCTCGCTGCGTTGTTCGTCGCGTTCATCGCGTGTCTCGTCGTCGTCGTCGTCACGAAATAAGCCATTGAGATACGAATCGGTTTCAACTCGAGATGGATGGGAGAGATTGCTGCTTGGAGTTGATGGGTTAATCGATTTTAATGTCGCGAGTTTTCGAAGGACTTGTTCTAAGGAAGGTGGGCCTTGGTTGTCGTGATTAATGGCGTCGGTTGAAATTGTTAGATGGGCGGTGGTCGGTTCGGTTTTCATTCTTGATTGCTTCAGGCTTAGATTGATTCCGTCGTCATCTCATTGTTGCTCTGTTGGAGGGGACGTAATTGTTATTTGCCACATAGATCAACTTTTTACTGTCACTATTGTGTAAGGTGGTGTACCATACACTTGAATTGTCTTGTTGCGACGGGTTTGGTATTGTATACACCTTCTTTTTTCTCTCTTTTTTGTTGCCGAGCAATTGTTGTTGTTGTGATAGTCGGAGGGCAAGGTCGAGCATCGTAAGCTACAATACAATAGTGTCGTATTGTAAAACCCTGACAACATCATAGGAAGAGATTGGAGGACAGAATTTCCAGAAGTGCGACAGAATGCGACCCAGCTGCGACAAATACTTTCTTGAATTGCTGGCATCGTGGGCCGTTGCATCGCCTATTTTCTAAGAAAAGTAAAAATACACACATAAGCTCTATAAAAGGAACAAAAATTACACAAGAAAGCGGTGTAAGATTTTTTAGCATTCGCGGGAGTGTCATGGTTGTGGAAGGTGCTTTAGATTTGCGGGGCGAGGGACTCATTTGGCACCATATTATTTGCACCAGTACAAATTTGAATTGAAGGGGGGCAATGTATGTTCAGTAGTTAAATAAGAGTATGACTTTGTTCAATCAGAGAGAGTTGCCCTTTGTCTATGTTACTGTATATTAAGTCAAAGCGGGGATAAACACTTTTTGTGTACTTATGGTACCTATCATGCTGACAAAAAAGTGCAGGACTGAAAATTATCTGAAATGGATTCATTTTTTGTGTGGTATGCTGTTGGTACAATAGTGGTGCGCTTTGGTGGGCTTGTGGTTTAATCGACTATTATACAGTAGTAAGGCTGTCACCTGCTGTGGTGTGCTGTTGGTATGTTTTGGTACACAGTGGTATGATTTGTTATCTAGTGGTATGCTAGTGGTATGCTTTTGATATGCTGAATAAAGTTACCTTTTGCATGAAAACATGATCGTGTGGATTACATTTTGCATAAGTTACATAAATACTTGCATATGTAACATAAAATGTGTTTTCTTCCAGGTGATTGGTTGCTATGTTAGGAAGTATAGACTAGCAAGTATAAATATACAGGTATAAATTCTATTATTAGTGCAATTGGTTCATAGATCATAAGTCTTCCAATATTTAATTAGATGAGTTGACGTAAATATTGTGCAAGTTTGATGACTTGGAGTTATTCCAAAATCTGCATGATTGCACAGTCTGATATCATTGTGACTGGGAAAGTTAAATCGGATACAGTAGTGTAATGGTTGTTAATGTTCAGTAGACCTACATTTACAATAATATTATTTTTGCTCTCATTATGATGGTGAATCAGACATGTTTCCTTGGGTGAAGTATCAATGTGTCCAAAGCTGTCTTTTTCTAAAGAGGACAAATTATCATATGGTACCATGACAGATTATATTATGGTGTTCAGTAATGATTGGGGTAGTAAAAGTAGGTACTGGATACCTTCACATACCTAGTATTTAGCAGTGATCATGAAAATAGCTTTATAATATGTAGTCATTAAAAAAGTCATGTAGGTAGTTGTGTACCACATGTTACAAGATACATTCAACAAACATGCAAATCATCCATGAATAACTGGACTTGCTATTAGCCAGTTGCACTTACAACATGCTGCTGTCATGTTACGCTCAGATTGTCAAACAATAACTAACAGAACAGTAATTACCAACTTCCTTGTGCACAAAGAACTTGCTCAAGTTGGGCTTAAGGAAATATTAATTGGCTAAAAAGAGATGCTATTTTGTATGTTACCATATCCGATGGAACTATCTGATGTGTGACAAGAGCAAAATTGAATCTGTGTATGTAGAAGATCCATGCAGATCCCAACTTCAGAATCTGTCATGAGGCCTAAAGGCATGTGTATGTAGTTTTTTGACCTCTGCACACATAGATCCAAGCAAAAGACTTTGTACTTATCAATTCCTCTCTAAAACTCTTTATCTTTGTGTTCTGTAAAAATATGTGGACAAAATAAGCATGTTCTAATCTTCCTTCTTCAAAATATCTTATACTTGCAATGGCACAATTAAATGACAAATTCACATGTCACAAAATATGTATGTATTGCATAAACATGTATGTGTAGAGATGTGGTGGCTATTCCATTCATCCAAACCCTTGCTTGTACAGTCATATTAAGAGTGAGATGGAACAAGGGGGAGATATGTGCTCTCCTAGGTATGAGAATGGTGTTTCATTAAAAAATACCATTGAATACCAAAATCACTATCTTGGTGTGCACCCACAAGTAAAATCAGGAGTTATATAAATGTGTGCCAGAATTTCTTATACAATTTAAAGGTAACAAGCCATCACACCATAATTACCCTCGTATATTTAAAACAACAAATATCAGATTAAAGGCAATTATGATTCACAGATCAAATGTCTCCATTATATTTATTTGTCAATAGTGACAAAATGTCTCACAGGAAGAACTGAGAAACTTAATTTCACATGTCCTGGACATATGTCCTGGACATATCCTTGGATGTGTCCTATGTCCTTAATTTCACCAGGACATGGTTTTTTGTGGACACATGGCCATACATCAGTGTTGAGTCCCATCTCCACCCCATCTCCTCAGAAGTTTGACTCACATAAATTACATAACAGTATCTAGAGGTAAATTCAAAGGTATCTTAAGAGTTTTTGTACCATAAGCCTTATGGATTGCACTTTAATGAATGTAGCATGCATGCAACAGGCGCTACTCTTGGTATGTTTCACCTGACAGTATCAAAAAGGAGCTTTAAATGAAGTAAACACTCCATGTCCTCTCGCGTCCTATCATGTCCTCTGCATCCAAAATTTAATGTCCGGTGTCCTCGTTTGGTTTGAAAACACACAAAAAACACAAGTTGTCGAGGTCATGTCCTAGTCGTGTCTTTTTCAACAATTTTTGGACGTGGATCCAGCGGACATGTGAAACTAAGCTGACAAAGTGTATCTTTTTTGAAACAGAGGAGTTCATGTTATGTTTTGGATATTGTTTTCTTCAAAAAAATAAGCTGATGTTAGAATAATGGCAAAGAAGTTAATGGCAAGACACAATGCAATTATTTCAAAGCTAGGAAACCAAACAATTTGATGCCAATATAAAATACCATATCTGCATTATTTTGATGAGTCAGCTGAAAATGACAAAAATAATCTAATATAACTCATGTCAGGAAGCACTACACTACAGCATAAACATGTGCCTGATGATGAATGAACATGAATACCCTATATATTGAAAACTATTACTGTCTCTTGTGTTCTTCCAAGGATACATGCCACCAATCAAACAATGTACAGCATGTTGTGCCTGCACACAATTGATCTTTCTTCTACTTCACCCTTGATATTGTACTTAAGTTCTCTGCTGATTCTTGTTCAACAGGATTCCCCTGACTCAATTGAGTCATTGCAGGTCATTTTGAGTCATTGCGTATGGACTCAAAATGACTCGACTGATTAAAAATGACTCAAATGACTCAAAATAACCGCTGCAACATTGGCATCAGTTTTTATCTATCATCTATCTAGTATGATAAAATATCATTGATCAACTTTCAAAGTAGAGTTTTGTATGATCTTTATTTTTGATCTAAACATCACTAACTCTTTATTTTTAATTAGAGTTTTTGTTATGTTCATTTCCTTTTATTCTAAAAATACCATTTTGATAGTTCTCTATTGAGAAGGAAAAAGGAGAAGGACAGAGAACTGGGGCTCTTGAACAATTAGGACCCAATACCTTACATACGTCTGAGAGCCCCTTAGTCATAGTTTAGGAGTAAGATAGATATTCAAGGAAAGTAATACACGCTTTTTTATAAGTGTCGTCGAGTCTGACATAATAAAGCATACATATATCCTGAGAATACCTACATGTTTTATGTTGGAAAAGGAGGTGTATGTGAAGAGTTGCATATTCCAAAAGTAATAATCCCAGATTTTTATCATCTTGTGCGTTTAATTAGAAGTCTGTTAGTAGCAATTTAATCAACCCTTAACTTTGGTTACATGTATTTACTATAAATATTCTTCAGTTATGATATGTGCGGGTGCTATAATTACTTATGTAACATTTATGTGTGACTGTAATTGGGAAATGGAAGGCCCTGACTTAATGATATTATTTCGTGCTATTTTCAAAAAAGCCTAGTCACGGCCTGTCAGGAAAGTAATTTCCTGACATGTACATCCCATCACACTTACATTTTTTACTGCCCCCCCCCCCAAAAAAAATTATACTACTTGCTAATCATATCCACCATGAACTTTTGCTACTGTTCAAATCAAACCCTCCGATCTCAGCCCCCATAATGAATTTGGCCCTGCCACTCCCATTGCTGTTAAGCTATCAACAACAAGGATGAGGGGCACCGAGCGCAAGATAAGAAAATATGGAGTTCGTTTTTTTGCCATGCTTCGTTGCTACTGATTTTTTCAATTAGATTGTTCTGCACTGGCCGCGCCACAGTGGACATCTCAGTCTCCATAATGAATTTGCCCCTGCCGCTCTGGTCTATGTTAATTTAACAACAACAAGGATGAGGGGTGCCAAGTGCAAGATGAGAAAACATGTATTTTCGATTTTTTACCGTGATCATTGCTACTATTTTTTAATTAATTGTTTTGCACTGTCCTCGCCAGAGTGGATATCTCAGCCACCAGGCTGAATTTGGCACCACCGCTCCCATTGCCTAAAAGCCAACAACACGAAGGAACAGGAGCTCTGAGCCCAAGGTAAGAAACATGGAGTTTCGATTTTTAAGCGTGCTTCTTCACTACTACTTTTTCAACTGAATTGTTGTGCACTTTCCGTGCGATAGTGGATAGCTCAGCCCCCAGGCTGAATTTTGCACCACCGCTCTCATTGCCACAAATTCGACAACAGCAAGGAGCAGGAGCACCGAGTGCAAGGTAAGGAAATGGGGGTCAACATTTTTAGCGCACATCTTTGCAACTAAATTTTTCAATTAAATTGTTCTGCTATGTCCGTGCTACAGTGGATATCTCAGCCCTGGCTGAATTTGGCACCACCGCTCGCATTGCAACAAAGCAAACAACAAACAGTAACAGGGATGCTGAGCGCAAGGTAAGAAAAAAATGGAGGTCAACTTTTTACAATTCTTCTTCACCTCTGATTTTTTTAATTAAAATGTTCTGCTATGTCCGTTCCACAGTGGATATCTCAGTCCCCAGGCCGAATTTGGCACCGCCGCTCCTATTGCTGCAAATCAACCAAGAAAAAGGAACAGGGCTGTCGAGCGCAAGGTGTGAAAAAATGGAGTCGATTTTTATGATGCTTCTTCACCTCTGATTTTTTCACTTGAATTGATTTTCATTGTCAGCACCACAGTGTATATCTCAGCACCCAGGCTGAATTCTACAAAGCTGCCAACAGCAAAGAATAGGGGCGCCGGATGCAAGGTGAAAAAAATGGAGTTCAATATTCACCGCTTGAAACAATTGTGGAAAGCAGGGTGTATGAGCAAGGTACGTAAAGATGTGCTAATCATATCATGCTTTTTATTTTTCAATTAATTACTCACCATTGTGTGCACCATGGTTACTATCTTAGCACCCAGATGTAATCTGGAGATACCTCATTTGGTTGTTTGTAGATTGTTGATATTCCTGGTATTTTATAATAGTGTATCATACCAATAAAGTTAACAGTAGCATTGATCTATCACATTGGATTTTTGGCATTTAGACTATCATTTTGTAGTAACCACTGATGAACGACAGTAGTTACATATATTATCTCAAATTTCTGTCTCGTGCATTTCATGAGTATCAACACAACATAGGGATCAGTGATTACAGAAAGTTTTGTGTTGTACCCACTCATGTCAAGTGTCGGTAAATGAGTCATGGGTTTTGCCACTAGAACTTACATTGTATAAGTAATTACATACTCCGCTTTGACTTTCCCTGATACTTTCCTTAGACTTTTTTGTAACACTGCTTAAAATGAGGCTGTGGGAATGCTCTAAAATAGCTAAGTTTTAATGATGAACAATTTTTCTTAGTCTTAATGATGTACATTATTTTTTCTATTCTGTAACTTTGCATTGTTATGGTAGCTTCACCGTAAAAATATATTGTCTACTTGAATAAAAAATCTGCTCTTCAGTTTTGTCCCCCACTTTTGACAGCAGTTAGACATGTTTGTTTTATGGGAGAGGGGCAAGACAGATCAGAGTCCATGCCAGCAAGAGCCGCTTTGTGTGCCGTGTGAGACTCAATGACTGTTGGTCCTTTTTAATCCCGCAGATAGCTTGTTTTTCGCAAATAGCTGTTTTCTCGCAGATAGAGTATTTCTAGCAGATAGCACTATAAATAGTGCTTTCTGCCAGGATGGCCTTATTTGCGAGAGCGTACTATTCCTACATGGAAAATAAGCTTATCTGCAATGATTCTCTTATTTGCGAGCTCGCAAATATAAGCATATCCTCGCAAATAAGCATATCCTCACAAATAAGCATATTCAGTCTGACGTAATTGATTAGTCACAGTGGGACTGAAAAACACGTTGCAGTCTGTTTTACCATAGAGATAGTGACGGGCACTTGACTGGCACTCGTTTCACTACCAACCACTCTCACTCTCACTCTCTCTCTCTGACCTCTCTCTTGACCTCTCTCTTGACCTCTCTTGACCTCTCTCTTGACCTCTCTCTTGACCTCTCTCTTGACCCTCTCTTGACCTCTCTCTTGACCTCTCTCTCTTGACCTCTCTCTCTTGACCTCTCTCTCTTGACCTCTCTCTCTTGACCTCTCTCTTGACCTCTCTCTTGACCTCTCTCTTGACCTCTCTCTTGACCTCTCTCTTGACCTCTCTCTTGACCTCTCTCTTGACCTCTCTCTTGACCTCTCTCTTGACCTCTCTCTCTCTCTCGACCTCTCTCGACCTCTCTCTCTCTCTCTCTCTCTCTCGACCTCTCTCTCTCGACCTCTCTCTCTCTCTTTCAACCTCTCTCTCTTGACCTCTCTCTCTCTCTCTCTCTCGACCTCTCTCGGCCTCTCTCTCTCTCGACCTCTCTCGACCTCTCTCGACCTCTCTCGACCTCTCTCTTGACCTCTCTCTCGACCTCTCTCTCGACCTCTCTCTCTCTCTCGACCTCTCTCGACCTCTCTCTCGACCTCTCTCTCTCTCTCTCTCGACCTCTCGACCTCTCTCTTGACCTCTCTCTCGACCTCTCTCTCGACCTCTCTCTCTCGACCTCTCTCTCGACCTCTCTCTCGACCTCTCTCTCTTGACCTCTCTCTCTTGACCTCTCTCTCTTGACCTCTCTCTCTCGACCTCTCTCTCTCGACCTCTCTCTCTCTCACTCGCGCGCTCGCTAGCTCGTCTTGTCTTACATAGCACTTACCATAATACTACTATAAGATGATGTAAATGTAAAGTTGTTGGTTATTTCAACACTTTTAGACTTAGTAGTATACTCTAAATGTGGTTCGCTTATGATTTTTCCACAGCCTCAATAAAATACATAGTATTACACATAGCCAGATGGAGTTTCGCGCTCTCAGACATAGCAATACAGACATCACTTCTCATCTTTCTTAGGATGATCAGTACAGTTTGCATCACCCCTATAAGAACTGGGATTTTAAACAGTAGAGTAAGTAAATAAGAAATGAAGAACAACATGTATCGATTTTACAAACAGAATTGATTCTGGTCATGATTTTAGGACATATCAATCTGTCTCCCTGTGTGAGATCTGCATTGAATGTACAGGGCTTGTCCATATGTGTCCTTGAGTTGTATGTGGGATATGCTTGAGTTGTGTGTGACTTGTGTGCTGTGTGCAGTACATTACCAGATAGAGATGTTCATCATTGGTCATGGATCTCTTTTATTGTCATTCCTTCTTGATGTACTTGCTTAACATAGAAAAGAACAATTCCAGACATTACGTTGCATGACGTCAGACTGAGTCTTACATTGAAGTTGACTGAAAGCGATGTCCTGCATGTACATGCAATGCAACAGAAGGGCTCGTGGAGCAACAGGTACTGGGACATTCCCGCAATAAAAAAGAACTTGAACATTACCCAAAGATCATGGTTACTGCAAAACAGACACACTGCAAGGCTTCTGTCCTCAATGACCCCATAACTGCTCCACATTTTTTACAGGTAAAAAATAGAATTAATGACTTGTATTGTATTAACAATTTTCAAGAGTTGATCTTTCTGTTAGGAGATAAAACTAATACCATACAAAAAATACAAAGAATAATACAGCTTCTCATCCATTTACTTCATCACTTCTTATAATTTTGCAAATGCAACGGCAAAAGATGATAACCATTGACAATGCTGATCAAGCCTGGCAAACCTAAAAACCTTTCTCTTCATAATCAATATTCTCTCTCTTTCACTGAGCAAAGCATCTATCACATAAGACAATATTCCAACATTTTCACTGCAAACAAAAAACACCGGTAACCTCCCGGTACACTGGAGTGTACGGGTTACGGGAGCCTCACTTCAGGTAACCTCCCTGTACACTTCTGTAATGCTCCGGTGTAATAGTGTACCGGAGGATTACTGGAGTCTACCGGTGGGTTACCGGAAATTAAAGACAAAAAGCAGCTTTCCGATTTAGTGCTACATACAATAGGAATTGGTATTTTTTACAGGAAAACAGACTTCTCAGTAAGTATTAGTGTCGATATTGATCTAATTAGTTGCTATAACTGTGCACTTTGTAGCTAAAAAATGTTTACCGGTGACATACCGGACGTTTACAGGTGAGGTACCGGAAGTGTACGGGAGGGTAACCGGAAGGTTACAGGAAGACTACCGGAGAGTACCGGAAGGTTACCGGAGTGTACGGGAGGGCTACCGGAATGTTACAGGAGGGTTACCGGGAGGACTACCTACTGTTGGACTACAATAATAGAGTATGTGTAATTTATCTCCACTAATATAATTAAACATACTACATTAACATATTTTAGGGGCCCGCCCAACACGTCGCCCACCAAAATGACCACATGCAAAAATTTCAGCCCCAAGCTGAAAAACGATGCTGTGGACCATATCACCACAGTAGAAGAAAATTAATTATTTAATTGAAACTAAGCAGAAATGAAAACAATTGTGAAATAGTTTGATTTCAATAACTCACCATAAATATTTACATGCCTCTGCCGATCGTTGTTGGCAACACGTCGGTGCAAGGCAAAATGCCAAACTCAGTCTGTGGACTGAGTTTCAGCTGTTCCCATGCCTGGCCTGAAATAAAATAATTGAAATTTAGATGTAGTCAAAACAACAGTACAAATAATAATTTTCAGTGCAACCCACCTCTCTTACTATACCCGCCGCTGCCAATTGACATTGGCAACATGGCTGTTCAAGGCAGAATGCCTAACTCAGTCTGTGGACTGAGTTTCGGCAATTTCGCCAGTAGACCTGTATCTATTATTTAATTGGAAAAAAAATGGACGTGTGGTGAGTATAATAGTGTGAAACAAGATGAGTTCATAATAACTTACCCCCAAAGTATACCTGCCGCTGCCAATTGTTGTTGGCAACACGGCGGTTCAAGGCGGAATGCCTAACTCAGTCTG
Source organism: Cyclotella cryptica (assembly GCA_013187285.1). Lineage (NCBI taxonomy): Eukaryota > Bacillariophyta > Thalassiosirophyceae > Thalassiosirales > Thalassiosiraceae > Cyclotella > Cyclotella cryptica. The sequence goes on from JABMIG010000155.1 coordinate 45,402, forward strand.
TGGACTGAGTTTCGGCGATTTCTCCAGTAGACCTGTATCTATTATTTAATTGAAAAAAATGGACATGTGGAGAGTACAATTGTGTAGAAGATGAAGAGTTTTTGATAACTCACCCCCCAAATATACCCACCGCTGCCAATTGTTGTTGGCAACACGGCGGTGCAAGGCGGAATGCCTAACTCAGTCTGTGGACTGAGTTTCGGCAATTTTGCCGGTATGCCTGCAACTATTCAATTGAAAAAATGGACATGTGGTGAGTATAATTGTGTAGAACAAGACAAGTTCGTGATTACTCACCCACAAAATATACCCGCTGCTGCCAATTGTTGTTGGCAACACGGCAGTGCAAGGCGGGAGGGAGAACTCAGTCTGTGGACTGAGTTTTGGCAGTTCCCATGATGGGCCAGTGGGGTATCAGTGATGTAATTGAAAAAAATACATGTGTGATGTGAAAGCAGTGAGAGGGCACACTGCTACTATACAGAGTTGCTTCTGGGTCAAGCACCAGTGTTGCAGTATGGTACGTACAATAACTGTATTATCATACAAATAGCCACTCAAGAATCAGGTGAATTGATACAAAGGAATAAGTAACAAACACGTAGGCACACTACACCAATTTTCAGCCCCACTTATGTTCCATTTTTGGTGCAGTCACAGAATTAGGTGAATGAAAACAAAGGAATAAGTTAGAAATATGTAGACACACTGTACCAATTAGCCCCACTTATTATTCTTGTGTGTTCTATCATTTTTGGCGCAGTCACTTCTGATAGTACCATATTTTGAAAATACGAATATAGGCCCAATACGCCCTCAACAAATAAAATCATAGATCAAGCCTAGAATTGAAACCAAAACTAGACCCAACAGGTGATCTTGCTGTTTACAACTCGTGATTCGCTAAATGTGAGTCATGAAACGAACAACCACTCTGAAGATTTTTATTGCTTCGAAGCTTAGCGTGATAAACGAAAATGCGGCTTAAGTAATGTATAAAAAAACCGGTAATCCACCCATACACTCTTGAAATTCTGGTAATCTCCCAGTACACTGTGACATTTTGCGAGTGTACCGGGAGGTTACCGGTGTTTTTGTTTGCAGTGTTTCACAAGGCCAAGCAAGTTACTTATGTTAATTTTGTTATTGAAACAACTAACTTTCCATGAATCACTTCCAAATTCAACATCTTTGACCATAAACAAACCCTTCCCTTTCTCTTAATAATCATTTTTGTGGGGAGGACTCCATGTTGGCATTGGAGGCACCAACCAAAAACCTGTTCAAGCCCTATATACATTGGGCAGAACAAAAATGGATGATCTTTTCACACACAAAAATCAACATGTCAATATCATAATAGTCAAGCAAGAACATCAGAAGCAGATTCACTGTCAATCTTGCACCAACTGCAAACAAATACAATGACCTAGTCAGCACAAATGGGCCTAAAATGACTGACTGACAACTTATTATGATTTTTCATCCCAATAGAATTTTGGAGCACTCAGCAGGGCTAAAAATTTGAGATTGTATTGACTTTCAATCAATATAGTGGAGGAAAGTTTGCAGTAAGAGTGGCACAACTTGTGAACTGAGAAAATGGGGGTGGCAAAAGAACATGGTTACGTCTGGTATTCAAAAAATGTGAACAGAGGTGGGATTGATCTTCTTAGGAGAAAATGGGGTGACAGTAGTAGCTAACCTGGATTTTTGGCAGGATACAAAATATGTTATAAATGACTGTCTCATCAAATGAAATGCATCATAAAAATAGGAGTTGGGGCTCATGCTCTTACATCTATATCGAGCAATTGTCTTTCCTTACTACTTAAACTGATGTCCCCAGATATTGTAATGGAAATGTGTCGTGAGAGATTTTGCACAGATAACTTTACTAATAATCTCACGGTGTAGCAGGACCATTTCATAAAAATTGTACCATTTGCATGTAGAGATCTTGTTATCAGCACTGACTGTCTCATCAAATGAAATGCATCATAAAAATAGGAGTTGGGGCTCACGTTCTTACATCTAAAAACTCGAGCACTTGTTCTTCCGCGATGACTTACTCCTTAAAATGATGTCCCCAGATCATTGTAATGGAAATGTGTCATGAGAGATTTTGCACAGACAACATTACTAATAGTGTCATCGTGTATTAGGACCATTTCATAAAAATGGTATAATTTGCATGTAGAGATCTTGTTATCAGCACAAAATATCATTATGGGCACAAAATGATGTTATGGGTGCAGGTGTCCAAAACATTATGCTGCTACTTTTGAACTGGTAACTCTGTTTATTACATTTTTGTGCAAATAGCATTGAGGACATGAAAATGCTTAAATATTTGTTTGCCTGATTATACAACATTTGGCGTGTTATTATGAAGGGCAAAAAATCCAACAGGAACTAGACATTTCTTTATTGTTCTATACAGATTAAAAACTTAGTTTCCTCCAAACTTAGACATGAGATATGCTACTAGCTTCCTCTAGGAGATGAGTAATATTCTGGACATGGACCAACACTACAATAATACTGCATCTTGCCTAAGGTAATGTGTGTAGTCTTATTATGTGATACTATTATTTTCAATCAGCATCTGTGAGTCTCACCTAGTTCTGATGTAATTACTTAGTTATTTGGATTTTTGATATGCCTTTTTCAATATTCACTTTTTGGATATGATGATCTTGGTGGGCCCTTCTGTCAATCACATTATTGCTTAATTCATTGCATCACTTATGATTTTGCAATGATAAAAATAGATGTGATACAATATATAGGCAGGAAATAGGTAAAAGCCCTTGCAAATTATGAATATCAATATTTTGCTGAGCTAAGACGCTTTTGGTCCTATTTGTGTGCATTTTTGTGTCATATCACATTTTTATATCTAAAGATGATGATACCACACTGTCATGCATTTTCATTTTATGCAATGGTCAAGAGAAACCAAAAAGCTGCCCAGTAGACTATTTATGGGATTCAATTCAAAATGAGGTTGAGGGGAATGTATACATATTTGATTTAATTCTAAATCAGAAAACTACTAAGTAAATTTTTTTGAAAAATGAAACTCTCGTCTAGGAATAAGAGTATTTTTGAATCTCAGAAATTGTCTCATTTCTCGGCAATAATCATATTTTTGGAGAAGGCTTATTTTTGGAAATACGAGGCATGAATTCATAGGAATAGTACTCATTCAAGTACCTCTCTGTTATAGGCCTATTTCTCCACAATAATCATATTTTTGAAGAAAGCTTACGTCTTGGAAATAGTCTTATTTGTGAAATAAACTTTATTCAAGAATTAAGACTATTTTTGAGAAAGAAATAATGGAATAGTTTCTGATTTAGGAATCTGATTACAACCATTCTTATTTTTATAAGCTATAAATGTCCATTTCCCTTAAAATTATGGGAATATAACTCTGTTATGCGATTATTGTGTCATTGTCCCAGACAATCCTCAATTGGCAGCACTTATGTCCTCAAAGTTCTGATTTCTCACTTAGCAATGGGCTAATTTTGTGCTAGAAATTACAAGAAAAAACGGGTGGTAAAAATTACAAGAAGAAACCCTTATTGGTCATTGCAAAAGAGATTCTTCCAAATGGCTCTTACTCATGAGAACTGGTTGCTGTAGCTTCTAAGGATAAGTACAGTGAGTCAAAAGTTCAAGACAAGAAACATCACTGGGTGGAAAAAATGTGTAACAAGTTCAAAAAACAACAGGAAATTGGGGGATGTGAATGACTTTATTTTGAAATACAAACATGTTCAACTTCAGATTCATAAGAAGTCTGAGGCAGCCATCATGAGTATCAATTGGCAAAATTTGAAAAATGATGAAGATAACAATTGCTACAGTAATGATCAGGAAGAATCTAATTGGGAGGATGCAGTTTGTTTTAAAGAGAGGAAGAAGAAGAAGTTGTTTTGGGTGTTCTTATTGCACCTGTACCTGTACTTCCATCGGATGATGTTAATGAAACAACTGGTGTTGTTGATAATGTAGCAAGAGGGGATGAGAGTAAGGGAGATGATGTTGAAATGATTGGTGTAAATGATCCTTCTTTTGAAGTGACCGGTGCTACCAGCGATGCAGGTATTACTGTTGCTGTTGCAAATCTTCCTCTACCCCACGGCATTCCAAGGAGACCCCCCCAAGAAAGGTACTCCAAAGACAAAGAACAGCACGGATAAGAAATGGGCAAATGAACATCTCTGTGATCAAATTGGTAAGACCTCCGCAGAGATATCACGTTCCAAAATAGCAATGCCTCTGGAGATGTAAGTATGTCACAGATGATTGCTATGCAATGTTTTCAATCTCAAATACAGGGACAAGACCATAGAATTAAAAGCATTGAACATCAATCTACAGATATTAAAAACATGATGAAAAAGATGATTAAACATGAGAAGAAGACCACCAAGCATAAAAAAGATAATAGGAATAGGAAGTCAAAGGAGAAGTGCAAAATTGTTAAGAAGGCCAAGGGAATAGAGTGACTTCATCACATGCATCAGGCAATCAGGAAGAAACAGCTATCAATGATGAGATTGACAATAGTTCAATCTACAGCAGCTGAAATAACAGGAGCATGAGACATAACCACTGTACATTGGATTTTGTTCAATTGTTTCAGAAGTACACTCCGAACACACAGCTACACCATCCATAAAACCTATCACATCATGAGCCACTGGCTCCCATAATTGAACCATTGAAGCATATTCAGCCATTTTTTCTTCATCAAGAACACTACCTTTGAGAAAGGCATGATTGCACAACTTCTGTGGGATATGGGCTTTAACAGGCGATGAAGGACACATGAACAAACAGATGGGGCACATCCAAAAAGTAGACAAATATATTTGATTTCCATTGTGCGACCAAGGAAAAATAGAAACCCCAGTTCTGAATGTGCAAATGACTGTGGTCATCCACATCGTGACCACAATGTGGAAGGGTCACATGTCACATGGTGGGTACACAATAGCCAATAACATACCAAAAACTTCTCTTGTTACACCAGTCAACAAAAAACATGAATCCTCATCGGCATTATGGAAGAGATGAGTCCATGCCAACAAACTAGGCATCACTGTGGCTTACCTAAGCCAATTTCTCTTGATACAAATACCATTGTGGCATTCGATCACACCAAGAGGCAGTAGTACTTCTATCAACAGAAACATGAAGTGATGTTGAAGTGATTCTGACATACACCATGAAGACGGACAAAGACGTGATTTGATCTGTTTCAGAAGAGTGTAATGGGAACTTGATAAGTTTCCTGGATTTCATGCACAAAAACACACAAGAAACATCAACACTTGCCCAAATTTTAGCATAAACTTGAACACAACAAGAGGGTACAACAGTTTAGGTGACATTTAAGTGACAGAGTTGAGGGAAAAGAGCCTCTGTTATTGCAACTAAATTTAAACTGTCTTGTTAATGAAGAATATGGTACTTGAACTCTGTACTTGGAGGTAGTTTGACCTCCACGTAACAAGTGCTATTGTACAATACCTACCTAACACAGTATAAGGAAGGACAAGGGTGAAAGGGGGTTGATTGGCAGGCGAAGGAATAAAAATGATAAAATATGTAAGTACGGTACCAATGAGATGTGCCGGAGTTGCATTGATTGTTCTCTAATTAATTAGCCCAACACTAATTCCATTCATCTGTTTTGTTTCGGAAGAGGAAGCCATTTTCCAAGAGTAAGCTGTTTTAAGCAAAACGGCTTCCTTTTGAGAAAACGGCTTCCTTTTGAAAATACGGCGTTCCTGAAGAATAAGCCATTTCAGACCAGAATGGCTTACTCTTCAGAAAACGGCATACTTTCAAGATTTTTTGAAAAAAGTTTATTTATTCCCATGTAAGTAGGCTTAATTGTATCAGAAAGGCATACTTTCAAGACTACGCCATTTTTCTAAAGTGAGCTGTTTTGGATCGGAGTTAAGGGAAATAAGCTTTTTTTCTCAAACTCATTTGCCATCTAAAGCATTTTGGCTTAGATTTCATAATTTAATCACGTAGACCAACACCAAGAGGGGTTGTGCGACGGGAGGTTATTACAGCCGCATCTTCGGAATTCTTGTACGCTGTGCCAAATGGTATCATTTCAGGCATATAAGAATGTCTTGTGCCTACCTACATAGATGTACCTCTAGAGTTGGTTAGAAGTTGAGGTTCTTTTCGTGTCATGCAGGAATGGAAGGAGTCCCAGAAAGTACCGGTTCCCACAGGGAAGCTTATTTGTGTTTAAGCCGAACGGCTCACTTTGGGAAAATGGCTTAATCTTTAAAGTAAGCCACTTCTCAAGAGTAAGCCGTTTCAATCCAAATCAGCTCACTTAAGAAAAATGGCTTAGTCTTGAAAGTCTTTCTGTTAAGATTAAGCCTAACGACATGGGAATCAATAATTTCTTTACAAGAAAGCTTGAAAGTGTGCCATTTTCTGAAGAGTAAGCTGTTTTGGCCTGAAATGGCTTACTCTTCAGAAAATGGCTTATTTTCAGAAGTACGTCGTTTTCTCGAGAGTAAGCCATTTTCACTCAAAACGGCTTACTCTTGGAAAATGGCTTACTTATCAAAAGAAAGCCATTGAACGGAATTATTAATTTGTTTTTAGGAACATGTTGGGATAATTATTTATTAGACAATAATCAATGCAACTACAGCATATGTTATCGCTACCATAACAAATAAACGTTTTAATTTTTATTCCTTCGTCTGCCAATCAACTCCCCTTTCACACACACGTGCACATCCTCATACTATGGTACGTGAGGTAGGTACCCTTATTGCTACGATAACCTAAAAAGTTTTAATTTTTATTCCTCTGTCTGCCAATCAACTCCCCATTCACCCTTGCACATCCTCATACTAGAGTACGTGAGGTAGGTACCGGTTGTTTTGGGGAGGTCAAATTGCCATACCTACTCTGTAACTATTGTACCATATTCTTCATTAATAAGCCCTATTAAATTTAGTTGCCATAGCAGAGGCTCTTTTCCCTCAACTCCATCAAAATGGCTTACTCTTGGAAAGTTGTTTACTTTAAAGATTAAGCCATTTTCCAAAAGTTAGCCGTTTGGCTTACACACAAAAAACTTCACTATGGGAATTGGTACATCCTGGGACTCCTTCTATTCCCGCATGACACCGAAAAAAACTCAACTTCTAACCAGCTAGGTATGTAGGTACGAGCCATTCTTATGCCGGATGATACCATTTGGTACAGCACACAAGAATTCCGACAATGTGACTCTCCGCTCAGTTTTGGTCTAAGAGAGATAAAATCATGAAATTTAAGCCAAAATGCTTTAGAGGGCAAATGAGTTTGACAAAAAGCTTATTACCTTCAACTCTGACAACACTACAGATGAATTTTGGCAAAAGGTTGTAAGAAAATCACATAAATGATACATAAGCCAAACAACAATCTTTGTAACCTAAATTTAATACAAATTTTGGCAGCCACCCAATAATCCTAATGATAGTTCGACCATATAATATGATTTGGTCATATACCATTCAGCTGGGTCAGATTGTGTCTGCATTTTTTACAACATTTGTAATATTCCTCTTTTAAAATTCTGTATCACAATAATTTATAAATCATATTAAATATTCAATATAATTCTAATTGAGTAAACATTAACATCTAAGTGATTTAAATTGAAGTGAAGCAGATTCCCCCGTTCACTATCATTCATTTTAGAATGTCATCAAGGAAGATTTGAATACAAATAAAACAAAATCTTCTGCCTTTTCATTAATCAACAGCTAAGTATGTATCATATAAACCAGTTGAATGGTACTGGTGATCATTGTGTAAATGTACTAGCATCTTTGGAATGATTAAGCTCATCCCACCAAGCTCTGACTAAGGTTTGTGCTCCCTATGTTCTGCTCAACAGAGGGACACATAAAAATGTTAACTTTGAAAACAAAGGAAGTATTACTGTTTATTGAAGTCATTCCCATGAACAGAAGGAAATGACATTAATAACTAAAATTTTAAAGTGCAAACCCCTAAAGAGAATGTAAAAGTGACACACTTCATTGATTTCCTTTTTTCTTGAGTGTTGTGCAAAGTGCCCAAGAATATTATTTTATCAACTCCTACTATCTGACAATTGCATAGGAATGCATAACATTAAAATAGTTGCAAGGAGTGACAGGGGGCACGAAAATGACATCATTTTTGAATTAGGCTGATGAACCCTGTGAGACCCACCGATTCAATTGTTATGTATTGTGTCAAGATTCTTCTTGAAAAACTTAGTTTATCGGTGACTGAGATTTTTGTTCTTCTCCTTCTCCATCTTCTTCTTGTCCTCCTTCTCCATGAGACACATTTTGAACTATTGACTAGTTTAGGTTACATACACTTATTTCTGTAAATTGCCTGTAAATAAATTGTTTTCATGTTTGACATGCATGGGCAGTCATGATCTTTTCATGTACCCTTACCTTTAAAAATATATCTAAATCTAACTTTGACCTGCTTAGGTGATACTGTTGTTTTTATGTGTGGTCACCTTCTATGATTTGATTTTTGCATTAAATGGTACTTCTAAACTGAACAACATAATGATACTAATAAGTGGACAGGCTACTCACTTCAATGGGCTCCTAAAGATGTATTCATGATGCCCAAGCGGCCTATTTCGGCTTGAAATGACCATGTGGTTGTGCTGGTGTGTGCACCCAACACATTTTCAAGAATTTCAAGCAGTAATAGTATGTGCTGATGTAAATTATTTAATCAGAAATGGCATACTAAAAAGTCATGCTGGTGTGCGCAGTGCACAGACCTGGACATCCATGATCCAGCTTTTCATTAGAGTTGAGGGGAAAGAGCCTCTGTTATGGCAATTAAATTTAAAATGGCTTATTAATGAAAAATGTAGGTGAATTTGGTACTTGTAAATACAATAATTTGACATCCATGAAACAATTAGTACCTTCCTAGAGTATGAAGATCAAGAAAAGTGAAAAGGGAATTAATTGTTGATTGGCAGAGGAAGGAATAAAAATGTAAAATTTTATAGAAGTCATCCCAATCAGACATGTCATTGTTACATTGATTGTTCTCTAATTAATTAGCCCAACATGTTGCTAAAACAAATTACTAATTCCAATTGACACCCTTCTTGTCAAAAATGTAAGACATTTTCCAAGAGTAAGCCGTTTTGAGAGAAACTGCTTATTCTTTGAAAATGGAATACTTTTGAAAAGAAGCCATTTCCTGAAGAATAATCCTTTCCCAGACAAAACGGCTTACTGACAGGAATTGGGGGACTTATAAGCTTTCTAATGAAAACTTAATTGATTCCCACGTAGCAATACTTAATCTTATCAGAAAGGCTTACTTTCAAGATTGAGCCATTTGTCTAAAGTGAGCCATTTTGGATCAAAAAGATGTACTATTGGAAAACAGCTTACCTTAAAGATTACGACATTTTCCAAAAGTAAGCCGCTTGGCTTAAACACGAAAAAATTCTTGGCCATGGCAATTGGTCCTTTCTGGGACTTCATTTTATTCCCACATGAGACAAAAAGACTCATCATCTCAACTTCTAACTAACTACTATTATGCCTAATGATATCATCTGATATACGTGAAACAACATACAAGAATTCTAAAAAATGTGACTCTAATTACCTCCCGGCCCACAACTCTGCTCAGTTTTGGTCAAAGTTGTAAAATCATGAAATCTAATCAAAAGTGTTCTAGAGTTAAAATGAGTTTGACAAAAAGCTTATTTCCATTAACTCCAACTCATTTTTACCTGTTGTAAGTTAATTTCATATTATTTGTACTTTATGGAGTTCTAAGGAGCACGGATGTTCTTCTGTTCATGAATCACCTGTCCCTGTTGGTTTATGTCATTGAAATCCTCCTCGGATAAATCTCTCTCTAGTGGTGCTCCAACATAGCCAGCCATTGGGGGAGTTAAGGGAACTAAGCTTTTTGTTGAGCTCACTTGTCCACTAAAGCATTTTGGCTTAGATTTCATGGTTTTATCAGTCTGACGAAAACTGAGCAGAGTTGTGGGCATGAGGTAATTAGAGACACATTTTTGGAATTCTTGTATTGCCACATGTATACCAGATGGTATCATCATGCACACGAATGTCTTGTACCTCTGTTGTTGGTTAAAAGTTGAAGTGATAAGTCTTTTTGTGTGATGAGTGAATGGAAGGAGTCCCAGTCCCCGAAAGTATCGATTCCCATAGCAAAGATTTTTCATGTTTAAGCCGAACGGCATACTTTTGGAAATGGCTTTATCTTTAAAGTAAGCCATTTTTAAAGTGAGCATCAACAAAACAGCTCCATTTAGATAAAATGGCTCAGTCTTAAGTCTTGAAAGTAAGTCTTTCTGAGAAGATCAAGCCTCGTTAGATGGGAAGCAATAAAGTGTTCATTAGAAAGCTTAAAAGTGTGCAGTTTTTGGAAGAGTAAGTCGTTTTGGCCTGAAATGGCTTACTCTTCAAAAAACAGCTTATTTTCAGAGTTAAAGGAAATAAGCTTATTTGTCAAGCTCATTTGCCCTTCAAAGCATTTTGGCTTAGATTTCATGATTTTATCTCTCTTAGACCAACACTGAGCGGAGTTGTGGGCTGTGAGGAAATTAAAGTCATATGTTTTCGGAATTCCCGTATGCTGTACCAAATGGTATGGTATCATCCGGCATACAAATGTCTTGCACCTACATACCTAGATAGTTGGTTAGAAGTTGAGGTTCTTGTTGTGGCATGATGGAATGGAAGGAGTCTCAGAAAGTACCAATTGCCATATCGAAACTTTTTCGTGTGTAAGCCAAACGGCTTACTCTTGGAAAATGGCTTAATCTTAAAGTAAGCCATTTTCCAAGAGTAAGACGTTTCGATCCAAAATGGCTCACTTTAGAAAAATGGCTTAGTCTTGAAAGAAAGTCTTTCTGATACGATTAAGCCTAATCACATGGGAATCAATTCCGTTGAAACCTTGAAAGTACGCCGTTTACTGAAGAGTAAGCCGTTTAAGCATGAAGTGGCTTACTCTTCAGGAAATGGCTTATTTTCAAAAGTAAGCCATTTTCTCAGGAGTAAGCTGTTTTTGCTCAAAATGGCTTACTCTTGGAAAATGGCTTACTTTTCCAAAAGAAAGCCGTTGAACGGAATCATTTAATTGTTTTTAGGAACATCATGTTGGGCTAATTAATAATTATAGAACAATCAATGCAACTACGGCGCATCTCATGGGTATCATACCTATAAAGTTTTAACTTTTATTGCTTTGTCGGCCAACCCACTCTTCTTTCACCCTTGCCTATCCTCATACTATGTGAGGTAGGTACCACTTGTTATGTGGAGGTCAAACTAGGTACCTATGAGTACAGAGTTCAACTACCATATTCTTCATTAATAAGCAATTTTAAAATTAGTTGCCATGACAGAGGCTCTTTTCCCTCAACTCCTTCAAAAGAATGTTGTTTTCTGTGGAGTAAGCCGTTTTTGCTTAAATTGGCTTACTATTGGAAAATGGCTTACTTTTTCAAAAGAATGCTGTGGAACGGAATTAGTAACCTGCTTTTAGGAACATGTCGGGCTAATTAATTAGAGAATAACCAGTGCAACTATAGGATGCCTGATTGGTACCATACCTATACATGTTTTAAACTACCCACAAGTACTGAGTGCAACTACTGTATTTTTCATCAAAAAGTCAATCAAAAATTAATTTCCACCATAGAAGCTCTTTCCCTCAACTCCGAAGGGATCAATTCACAGATTTGTTTTTTTAGGCACATTGTTACGAAACGATACTGCATTTCAGACAACTTGAATCTGCGCCTTAAAACCTTTCCGAGTGACAGGCCTTCTAGCGAGATCCAGTAAAGAAATAGGTGACGATAGGCTTTGCCGAGCCAAATGACAGAGGGCATTAGGATCTGGGATTTGAGGTCATACCCCAAACACATATCGTGTTCTGTTCCTCTATTAAGGTACGTACGTACATGTGGTAAAGAACGGAACAGGATGCCGACCGGGATTTAAGAGAAGATTTGTTACGATTAAAGCAATGATGTGTTACGTTCGATAATATTTGGTATCTAAATTCTATTGTCTTCGAGCAAGGGCCACTACTCTAGACGTACTCATGGCTGTCAATCGTGGAACGGAGAGGTGGAAAGACTTTGGACATTAGGCTCTTCCATTTTGCTTCGCTAGGCTAGATGATTCCTCTCGAGTCAACTGTCACGAATGGTTGACGTCGATTGCGTAATTTAATAATTCTCGTCATGTGCGTCTGATGTTTTCCAGTGTTCGGAAGAGGGAGAAAGCAACGTATCTGATTCCTATTTATTTCACGTTATCCAAAACTTGTTATTACGACCACAGATCGTGATCGAGTTCGTTAACGAACAACTTCCCTCCCCTTTAAGTAATCAAAGTCTTTCGTTCAATTGCCTTTAAATTCAAGACCACCGGATCTATAATGGAACCTTTCGAACGTCCCTCGGCGCTTGTGATACATTTTTCTCGTAATCGACCTGAAGATGACAAAGCTCGTCAAAGCTCTCACATCTACCATACACCTCATATCAAGACACCAAACATCCAGGCATCTACCTACCGTTTACTGTTATCGCATTAGGAAGTTGCGCAAGAGACGCGAAGAGATCCAAGCACTAAAAGGAATCAACCAAGTAGTCATGTCGTCCGACGGTACACCACATCATGAAGAGAACGAAAAAGTTGCCAGTTTCGTAGATAGCATGTCATCGGCCACAGCCGCCACTGCCGCATTCAGCCCTAACAAACGAATCAACGATGATGATCACGATGGCCGACAAGAGGCTGGGCGCCACGATCAAGCTACACCCAAGCCCAAGAAGCGCCGCAAGTCACCGCAAGTTCAAGACGTTTCTGAGCTTACACCTGCTCCCTATCCATTCTTCTGCTACAGCGATCACAGTCGTGATACAGACATGGATCGTCTCGCTCTCTTAGAAGAAGCCGACCACGTCCCGAGCTTTCCAGTAAAGATGCACGCGATACTATCAGATCCCGAACTCAAGTCCATCATTTCATGGGACACTCATGGAAGAAGCTTCAAGATTTTGAGGCCGCGTGATTTTGAGTCCAAGGTCTTGCCTCGTTTTTTCGAACACGCTTCAATGGCTTCCTTCCAGCGGCAGGTTAATGGCTGGGGCTTTCGTCGTCTGACAGAGGGTGACAATCGCAATTCTTATTACGAGGAGCACTTCTTGCGATCTCTTCCATGGCTATGCAAGAAGATGAGGCGGCCCAAGGTCGGAGAGAAGAAAAAGAGCCCTGTCCGTAAGTTCACCTGTCTCTCTGTCTCTACATTCAATTGGTACGGAGATTAACACCTGCCTTTAATCTCTTCTCGCATTGCATCCAAAGAATACGAACCTGATCTAGTAGCAATCAGTAAGATATTTCCTTTGCCAACAACTTCTACGACTCGAGAAATTCAAATTGTCCTCGAGGTTATAAAAAAGGGCCCCAAGGCCAAGATACCAGCAAATTGGCTTTCAGATGAACTCTATGATCCCGAACAAGCTCAGAAAGGATCGGATCTGGCCGCTACCGATGAAGACACCAAGCCGGCTGCTGCTCAGAATCATCCATTGAGCGCCCCTGACATCCTTGCTCCTTATCCTTTGGCCACAATTTCTGCTCCTCCACCACTACCTGTGTCTAATCCGCAGGCTCTTCTATCCTTACTTCAGCAGAATGAGTACTCTAATTCTAGGCAACATGCGCTCCATCAAACTTCTCTCGCCGGGTCTCTCTACCCCATTGTTGGTAGAGCAAGAAGTCATGAAAACCAGCTCATCACAGGAATGTCCGCTGCTGCCCGGTCTCAGAACGATCGAAATCGCGATACACTTTTTAATTCACTGGTTTCAGATTGTACGGCGACGCCTCTTTCCGGGAATTCTCTCCTAGCATCTCTCGTAGCCTTTCAAACTCAACACCACGCTTTGACTGCAACGCAAGGACACAGAGACATTAGTCGTTTAGTCAATGGCAACCCTGCGATGCCAACAACTGAAAACGCTTTGGCTCTCGCTTTGTGTGCAGCCTCTCAAAATCTAGCAATCTCGAATATAGCCGCAGCACCCCAGGTCTTTCCTAATCAATTAACCATAAGTTTGCGGTTGCAAGAAATGATAAATCAAGTCAACCTCGGTGGGGCAGGTCGTGGCATGGGAAATAACGCAACCCAAAGCATAGTTTTCCCAAATTCAAGTAACATTGGGCAAATCCAAGAGGGTATCCGTGGGAATTTCGCAGATGACATCAGCAACAGCACGAACAGCTCCACTCTAGACCTAAATGATCTTGACCCAGACCGCATAGAAGCATTGAATCGCTTGTTCCGCCGTCAGTATTGACGAACCCTTCGACAAATGTACTTTTTATTATTTTGGGAATGTGTTTACGTGGAAAAGGATATAAAATTCATTAAGATGAGTTGTATATTGTAGCTTTGATGAGCTCAGTTCGGGCTCCCTAGTAAAAAGTTTCATTTGAGTAAATGCCTAATTGATAAAGTTGAAAAAGACCTCAGCCATAGCGGTAATCCCCGATGTGGCATTTTGCCGGTTTTTGAAGCTTCGACGCAATCTAACATGGAACCGAACCTCATCCTTCTATTTGTGAGGCCGGGGCCATATGTAGCATATTTAGCACTGTTTGTCAAAATCATTGCGTTGTGATTGTGTGGGATGATAGGCGGGTCTAAAAGCATGCACCAACAAGTATCGTTGATGAATCGAACGCCGAACCTCTCTAAACTTTGAACGTAGTGTAGCTTTCTACCTTCTGAATGAACATGCCTGCCAAGTGTTGCAATTACTTCAATACCATCTTTCTTGGGCCTCCCATCAGAAGTAACCATGTCACGCAACTGCTCCAATTCCGTCAGGCTTAAATGAGGATTACCCAGTGCAACGAGATGTATTTCGTCAGAATCACCTGTGCCATCATCCAATGTTTCGTAAGCGTGTATTAAATGATCCTTGGTCACAATTTCTCTTTTATGACAACACGACAGCAAAAGTTCCTGAACAACGTCGTCCCCCATAGCCTCCGGTGTCACATTCGCCATGTGAAATAATGGTGCAGTTCCCGTAGTACCAAATGCTGCACAGAACGCTTTTAGATTGTCATCTGAAACCGAAGGCAAGGCATCAAATCCAAGAATGAGAGGAATGCCCCCGTCGGAAAGATTACCACAAAGCCATCCCATGGCAGGGAAGAACGAGTCCACGTCACGGCAACTTAGCAGTCGAGGAAGATGCTCTCGAATCAATTCCTCTGCATCGATAATTATTGTCGGCATCCTGTTCTCTGTGATGTGGACACCAACCTTGGGGACTTTTGGCATCAAACGATGCCGTTCAAATGAGACTCGTTAAAATCAAGCGTCATTTGATTGAGAGATTGAATTGCAAATGAATACTTGAGAAACTCACCAGCCCCAACCATCGCAGCAAGAATATCAAAATAATCCGCATACTTTTCGGTCCTCGCCCCAAGAATAGAATTCGAGTATACAACGGCATTCGATTCACCCCACATAATATCATCTCCTTTTTGTGGCCTGCCAGGCAACAGGTATGGAGCACAAGTAAAGCTCATTTCTTCACAGCCCATTTCCAAATAGGCATCACCGACCGAATTAGCGTTTCGAGCGTACGTTGGGTCTACCCCGAGTTGTTTCCATCGTCGTCGATCGACGGATTGAGAGTTTAATGTCGTTGGAACTGCGACTTTTCCACCAAGTTGAACTAACTTCTGAACAAAGTTCAATCCTCCTCGACCAATGTAAGTAACGGCATCGATATGAGCTGATTTGATGGGGATGAGTTCCGTCGCGGAGGATATGGAAGCAACTCGTCGAATGGTTTTCAATGCCAGCGCTTTCGCGTGCGAATCTTGATACGAGTCATCAAATGCCGCCATTGAACTCGACTCGAGAGTGTCTTTCATACGCAATAAATTCTTGGCTGCGAATGGACCTCTCTTGGTTTCTATTACGACATCCTCGTTGGCAGTGTCTCGCAGAGAAATAAAATCATCATTATCTTTCAAAAGCTCCTCAAACTTCTCGTCTCCCACGACACAAATGACGGGCAAGTCCCTCACATCGAAAAATTCTTCCGCCACGATAACCCCCACACACAAAATCACATCGGCCTCCCGTAAAATCACCGCACGCGGCGCCACCCCATTCAAAATCAGTTCCAACATAACTTGCGATCCGGTACAGCTTCCCCGGCCGGAGGGGAGGCAGAGCATAGAATGCTTCGTGGAGACGCCGCATAGTGGATGTTGGCGGTCGATGACGACGCCCGTTCGGGGGTCGATGCCGCCCCAGAAGCTGAGGGGCGTGGCCGAGTAGAGGGCTGGGCCTGGGAGCGGGGTTTTGGGATTGATGTTGACATTTGGCATGGTCGGTGGGACTTGAGTTAGTTTACAGGGCCGACTATTTGTGCGGGAGGAGCCTCCCTCAATAGTAGTCAGAACTCTGCCTACGGCTCTCCTACGGCTCTGCCTACACCATCACGTCTCTTGACGCCATCCCACTACTACGAGTCGAGCACCATTTGATATTTTTTCAAGCGCATAAAAGCTCTCTAATAACGGCTTGAATTTTGAATGAAATCATTTCCGAACTTATCCGACCGAAACTTTATCGATTCCTCTTTGAAGTCGAAGATTTATTCTAGCCCCGCAAGAAGGACGTCTGTATTGTACAATGTTGAAACAGTCAGACACGGTACGGAAAGAAAAAGTCAAATGAAACTGGCCTCGTAGTAGTATTCAGGTGAGAATCCAGAATCCAAAATTCCGAGAGCCCAAACGGAAGTTAGGTAATAGTATGGTACAATACCGTACAATAACAAGCGTGTGACATACGCAAAAGACATTCATATATGAACATGAGGCTAACATCATAGGGCTAACATGTACGCCAGCAACGGAATTCGGATTTTTCGTGAGAGGCTCTGAAGTTGCACATGAAACTCCTTCACTCCACCAATGCAAGAACAATCACAGTATGCCAATCATTAATTAACGAACGGCTGTGACCTAAAACAAAATGGGCCTAGTCCTTTCGAAAAACAAGCCCGCGTCAACATCGCCCCGTCTTCTACCACGCCCTCGGCATCCACTCCTTCTAGGATCCGCCGCCATCCTACTAAGCGCAACCACATTCCCCACTGGCACTGCATCCGGGGGCAAATTCATCTGTTCGGCATTCGCTGCATCCACCGTGCCGACCGCGGGACGGTCCAGGTCTTTTCGCGCATTTCATAGGGGAGGGAACCAGAGGCGCCGCATGTCGGGTGTTTTGGAAGAAGGGGATCGCAAGGCCTATCCTCATGCTCCGCCTTTGGCGACAGTGAATCCGTTTTCTAGGCGTATTGAGAAAGTGGTGATTGTGGGTGGAACACATGGCAATGAATACACAGTGAGTCTTATCCACTTTTTTGTCTCTTGAATTAATAAGCTCTTTTGGTGCTAATTCATTATGTTTCTGTATGTGTCCAGGGAGTTTGGTGCATCAAGTCCATAGAAAAACAACGTCAATTATGGAATGAAAAGTCTACTGACATTCCTAAGGCAAACATCTTCAGTGACTTTCCAACATTGGATATAGCCACGCTCCTTGCAAATCCCGTAGCTCATATGCAAAACAAACGATTCGTCGATTCAGATCTGAACCGTGAATTTAGTGTCGAGAAGCTGAGAAGAGTAGCAATGACTAAATCGGAAACTCAAGAAGAAAATAGCTCGGAAGAGTGTGACATTCGCAACGAATTCTGTTCTGGGGACAATTTTGACGCATCTGATCCCCTGGCATCTCTCCCACATGAGGCATTGCGCGCCCGTGAGATAGAGTCCATTTTGGGTCCCAAACTGATTCCCCACACAGTTGGCCCTAATGGGTATAGCAATATGGATTACGACCATTCTAACCCCGAACCTCTCACAGACGTTGTCGTAGATCTGCATACCACCACTGCCAATATGGGTATTTCTCTCATCATACCCGAAGGAGATTCTCTCATGTCTGCGGCTGCAGCCTACGTTCTTCATCAGTGCCGAAGTAAATATGGTTATGAATCAGTTCAGTGTCTGATGCACGCACTTCCCAAGAGGGAAGATCGACAAAATTTGAGCTCTTGTGGAAGGCATGGATTTACTATTGAGGTTGGACCGGTTCCTCAGGGAGTATTACGACACGATGTGGTGGAAAAGACGCAAGCAGCTATGCATTCCCTGTTAGAATTTTTGCATTTGAGAAATTTGGAGCTGGAAAAAGGGAATGCCAACAATGGTGAACCCACTGTGCTGGATATGCTGAGACAAATCTATCCGAACAATATAGTTCCATGCTATCGATCCGCTCCGGCTGTAAGACCGGGAGAGTTGTCGGGCAAGATTTCTTGGCCGAATGATGAGTCAAATCCAAATTTTCCCGCAGTAATCATACATAAATCATTGCAAGATCGAGATTTTGAGCCACTAAGAATTGGTGATCCTCTGTTTGTCACGTTGGACGGCACAATTATTCCTTACGATGGAAGCCACGGAGACGAAGTTCATCTGATCTTTGTCAATGAAGGAGGATATTATTACGAAAGCAGTGAGTGTAGAAGTCAATTGTGTTACATTCTGTTTTGTATTCGTGATTTGACAATTCATCCTATCTCTCAGGTGGCACGGGCATTGGTGTTGCAGTGAAAAGTCGTTTTGATTGGGAGACTGGATGGTTTTTTGTGGACAGTGACGATGAGGCCGAGGTCAGCGAGGAGATTGTAGTTGAAGAAACAGATTCGTATGAATAACTCTGACAGAATTGAAAACATAACTACTTTAACCGACCCATGTTATACATGTTACAGAACATACTTGGAAATGGTGAAACTCAAACATCACTCTTGAATTTTTTCTGAATTGAACCTCGACTACCTTTGTATTCTTGCAGAAACGTGTTACCTCCGTCATCTAAAATACTCCTTAAGAACTCTTCTGTTATGTTGTCTGTATCTGGAACCCTGGCCCAAGTCACAAAATAGAACCTGATATCGCCATTACTCTGATCAAATTGTAACACCCAGTCAACTGTGTGGGAAATAGTCTTCCACAGCCCAGGGGTAGATTCAACATCATAAGCTTCTTCCTCGCAATATCGGCATCGATCATCTGGTGCTTCTATCTGCAAGTTCATGGGAATGTATTTATGTGAAGTCTCGTCTCGATTCATAATGTGCTGTAACATGGGATACCGAAATAGGAGGCAATCCACCGTACGAGCAGCCGCGGCGTCTTCTGCATCTTTTTTTGTTTTGTACCAAATAATGTCTACCTTGTGAAACCTCACCTCGTCCGCGACTTCTCCATTGAACTTAAACCTGGATACAAGCTCCTTCTTCTCAGAATCATATACCATATAATCTTTCACGTAGTTGTCTTCTCCTCCACGAAGCATACCTGACGTAAATCTTTCGCCTGTCAATGGACAGGTGTAAACAGACGTAAACCTCATTTTACTGCCTTGGAGTAAATTAGACCATGTGGCATAACAGGACTTATCAGGATCATCCATAGTCAGCGTTCCTCCTTTGCTTCTCAGTTTACTCTGAAAAGCGTTGTACCTTCATGAACAATAGCGAATCACATCCAAATAATGAGATGGGCCCAAAGTCATGTCAACAACATCAAACTAGCTATTTACCACTCTTTTAGTGCTCTTTTCGGTGATAACTTGGGCTTGCAATGAAGCTCCAGCTTTGTAGGCAGGAAAACATTCCGAGGAAGGTCAGGTAGACGCGGAGCATCTTGTGCATAAAGATAGGGTGCGTCCCGGCATCGACGGAAAGGTTGCATGTCGACATCTTGGCATCTTCGGAGAGAAAATACATCCAGAGTTCGAGCAGCAGCGGCCGTTATGGCTTCCTTCTTCGATTCTACACCACGAATAACATGCGAGAGACGATATTTCAAGATGTCAGAGATTCAGAGACTTTGCCTTAGAACTAAATGATGTCTTCAATACTTACTATACCAATAAATATCTCCCACCTTGACAGCGTCCTCGCCAGTACCACCCAACTCACCAGAAGCAAAATGCTCGCCCGTCAGAGGGCAAGTAAATATCGCAGTGAACAACTTATCATGAGGCAATTCATTGTTATCAAAAACAGTATAATATTTCTTCTTCAGCAATTGGATTTGCGCAGAAGTAAGACCTCGAATCGTATAGGTTTGGTTTAGTTCCGAGATCGGGACTCCGTCCATGCCGGGAAGGACATGATCTGTCGGAGGTTGACACGGACGGGCGCTTTCAGATACATTTGAAGGTACTGCATTGGCTGCATCCTCTATATCCATTGGCGCAATGTCCTGGCACGGTATTTAGGGCGAAGAAACGAATGCGTTAGCAGTCTGCCGGATCGAGGCATCTCAGAAGAAATAATGCGCAAAAGAACTGTCAAAAAGAAGTGTCAAACTGACACACATCACGTAGATACCAGAACGCACCTCTGCTTTACTCGGATATCGCCGTCCCCATCCATCTGTACTCTCGTTGTCCACAGTGATGGGGCCTGGCAGGCGATTGGATCTAGAGCGCCCCCATCCATCCTGATTGTTCGCGGTGGTCATTATTCTTCGACCGAATCGTGGCGGATTGAGACAAACACAAGGTCCTCACAAGGTCTACGATGTGTACAATACCTCGATGAGAAGATTGTGATGTGCATGTGCGATCTATGTGTGATAGCTTGGATTTTTTGTTAATGGATTATTTGCTCGTACCATAGTAAAAAATATATGATGTGCAAAAGATTCCTTTCGTGGTTCAAAATCCAGTCGAAGCTTGGCCATCATAAAAGGTGGCGGTGAAAAACCTAAGTTTCTTGAATATTTTAGACTTCACATTAGCATTAGGGGAGATGCTTTAAATACCTTTCGATCATTCAGGATCTCCTAGAAGTAATTGGTAGCTGAGAATTCTTGGTCATAGGTCATCCATCATGCCCTATTCTACAATATCTCATCAAGGGGAGACTTAAATTGTCTAGCTTTCAGTACAAGTCAGAATTGAGTTTGGCCCATTATTTGTCGGATATTTTTGGCCACTAGCACTAGTGAGGCATGAATATCCAACCCCTGAGACCCGGCCAAGATTGCAAAACCCTTGTTGACAGCTTAAGTCCGGCTCCACATGTCCTCAGGTCATCGAGATCCCTGCATCAATTAGCTGCTGTAAGGGATCTGAAATGAGAAGATAAGTCCAACACATTGAAATTGGTATATTTTCTATGTCACTATTCATGTCAGACAGCAAAAGTGTTGAAAATTTTGGAATGAGGCCAGGATAGTTCCTCATCATCATGCACCCTAGTATAACAATCATTTTATGGTCATCAAGTAAACCGTAAACCACGGATGGACTATCTGACACTTTGCTAGCATGTAATTTGTAGTCAAAACGTTACAGTTGTGAATACTACTCGTAATGCTTAGTTGTTCAAATCCCTGTCAATGCTTTGAACTCAATTCTGACTTCTTTTGAAATTTGACAAATATAGCTGTTTTTTCTAGGTATCCTGATACCATGACAGGAATATTATATTATCATTGACAGCCTTATTCCCTTTGTACCCTTGTACCAAAACTCTGGTGATGCTATACGTAGGTATAGCAATTCCCTTGTAATACTGAGCACGTTTTTGTTCTCACAAACATTTTGGTGGTATAATGACCTTTTTGTGTACTGTTTGGTGCCTATATAGCGTGGCGCAGAAGTACCCTGGTACCCAATGTGAGGCTCAATCTAAGCCCATACAACCTTTTTGCGGAACTGATTTGGTGGGAACACATGATATAGTATATATCGGGCCTACTTGAATAGGAATATCTGTGTGACCAATGCAATCTCACAGCTATATTTGACATTTTCAAAAACTGAACTTTCTGGCATTAACCTTCTATTCACCACTTCTGTTCTCCAGGTGATCATTATTTCCATCTTCCTCATTCCTCACCAAATATTGGATATATGAGGAAAGAATGGGAACATTCTTTCCACGAGAATTATGTTGTTCAAGCTTATCTAGGTGAATCATGTGACTGACTAGCAGACTAAATGGCTGCTTGGTACCATGGTAGTATTCTTCTGGTCACCCAGACATCAACCCTCCCCTATCATCTGTGTGATTTGTAGTCAATGATGGGCACCACACATAATCAGTGCAGCAGAAATCAATATTTTTGTTTACACAACATATATTTTAGATTGAAATTCACTGCAAGAGGAGGGAAGGTGGGACCTCCCACAGATTTTTATTCTTCTTGCGGTTCATCAGGTAGGTATCCTCCAATTAGTATGGTTGTTGTGTCTCATGCCTGGTGTGATATTGGAATCAATGGATAACCCTAACCATTCATGCAAAAATTAATATGAAGAGTCCCTGTATGAATAGAATTCAGGCACCTCACAACACACATGTCATAATGAAATGTTAGGCAGAAGATAGGGTGTTAAATGAAATAAGATTTGAAGCATAATAAATATTTATAATTATGATACTAATGCTTTTTAGATTCTAGTACAAGTAATATGCCATGTTGCACCGGAAGCAAAAAAGTCTCAAGACAAATCTAAATTACAATGTGAGGTTGCTGCAGACATAACCTTTGTGTAGATTGAAGAAAATCAATACTCGCAGAGACAAAGAAAATACAATCATATACTATCATGTTGTATCCTCAAACTCTGCCTGATTAAATTTTAGGATTAAGAAAACAAAACACACATAATTTTGCCTCTTTGCTTAGAACCAGCTTTTGTACCCCCCCCCCCAATGATGTTTTCAGCTGATGGTAGCAATTTTTATTTAAAAACATCTGTAACTACTATCTAGTGATTTCATTGCCATACTAAATGTCAATATCCATACACTGCACATTATGGGTTGGTGATATTATGTGTCGGGGAGTAGCCGAAGGGTAATGATGTGCAAGTTTTATACAAGATCATAAAATCCAAAGAACCAACTGAGCCTGCCAATTTTGTGTCCATGTTTTTCTTCGAAAGCTCAAGCATGGTTGCATTCATCCATGACATGTTTGCTAGGTGTTTAAACACACCTATGGGTGTTTATGATATAACTTAGGTTGAAAATTGTACATTCCAACTTATAAATGCAAAGGACTCTACATTAATGCAACTTTGTCTCAAAAGGATATCATTGTATACTGGATTATGGTTGCAAGCACTGGTTTTCAAGTCTTATGATGCAACCCTTCCATGATTTTGTTTGTTGAATCACCTACGGGTTTTGCCATAAAACTTGAGAACTGAATTGGGTACTGAAACATTGTGAACATGTATCAAGTGCTCTTTCAGTCAAAGTGGCTGGACATATGAATACAGTTCTGGTGTGTGTGCTTCTTTTCATCTTTTTATCATTTTCTGATTTAAACTCTATTTGTGCCTCATTCTCAGGCTGGGAAAATTTTCAACATTTTTAGTTCAAGGTGCGTTTTTCTATCTTGATATTTCCTAAGTTCTTTGTCATCCTGGTGAAGTTTGCTAATTTGTCCACAGTCCATTTCTCATGATAAGATAGGTTTCATGTAATTGAGTTGATACCTTAGCTGAAGTGTTTTGATTACTGATTTGTCATGAGTTTTATTGCAATATATCGGGATCATGACTGAATTCTAAGTCTCATTTCCTTGAAAAGTAGTTAAAATGTGGTCTTTTGGTTCCATCAAATTCTGCAATGAGATTAGTGCATCTTAGTCCATCTAACCAAATATCACGAGCTACCATTTTTCCAAAACCTGGAGTCAAGGGGATTGTGTATTGTGTGACCCTGCAATTACACAATTATGTCAAAAAGATACTACTAATAACTTTTCACTCGTTCATTTTTCAATTTTCAGATCAACCTGGGACTGCTTGGCTCCAGGGTGCTAAAAAGTATATTATGCCACTCCCAAAATCATTTACTTATAAAATGGATCATTGCTGAAAAACAAATGTTGTTTGGCTTAAACTCTTAATGATAAATTTTTCAGAATAATGACAATTTTTTAGGTTTTGAAATGGTGCTCTGCTCTCTTAATAACCCTTTTTACAGTCATTTTTATGAATTTTGTAACATGATGCACCATGGCAATTCAACACTTCCATCGCTGCAAAGAAAAAACACCCGTAACCTCTGTATACACTTGAGTGTACAGGGAGGTAACCAGAGCCCCCAGAATGGTATATTCCGATAACCTCCCTGCGCACTTCTGTAACCAATCGGTACACTAGTGTACCGTAAGGTTACTGGAGTCTACCGGTGGGTTACTGGAAATTCCAGACCTAAACCAGTCTTCGGGTTTATTTCTACTTACAATAGGAAGTGGTATTTTTTACAGGAAAACAGACTTCTCAGTAAGTCTTAGAATCGATATCAATCTAAGTAGAGGCTATAACTGCATTACTTAGTAGCTAAAAAAATGTTAACCGATGTCATACCGGAAGTCGGGTGAGTTACCGGATGTGTACAGGAAGGTTACCAAAGTGTACCGGAGGGTTACCGGAGTCTACAAGAGGGTAACCAGAGATGTACAGGAGGGCTACCCGAGTGTATGGGAGGGCTACCGGGTCTGGTATATACTGTTAGACTACAGTATCGTGTAAGATTGGGCTGAGTATCTCTACTATTATAATTTAACATACTACATCCTAATAAATTCAGGGCCCACCCCTTCATCCTCCCAAAGAACAAGCCTTAATACCACATAGTCCCAAATTTCAGCCCCAAACTAAAAAACACTCCTGCGGACCATCTGCACCAACAGTCTCTAGGCTGAGTTTTGGTGTTCAAGGTAGAACAAAAACAAAATTAAATATTTAATTGAAAATTAGCTGTAATAAAACATTTGTAAAAGAGGTTGAGTTCATCAGAACTCACCCTGATATTTTACCCGATGCTGCCAATAATTGTTCTTGACTAGACGGTGGTGCCAGGCGGGAGGGCTAACTCAGTCTGTGGGCTGAGTTTTGGCCATTCCCGTGGTAGGCCTCTAAATATTTATTTCAAAAAATTGACGTGCGGTGAGTAAAACTTGGTAGAAAAGGTTGAGATCATCAGAACTCACTCTGAAATTATACCTGCCGCTGCAACTTACTCTTGGCTACACTGCGGTGCCAGGTAGGAGGACGAACTCAGTCTGTGGGCTGAGTTTTGGCCATTTTGCCAGTAGGCATGTAAATATTTCATTGAAAAAAATGACGGTTGGCAAGTACAATAATGAAACAAGGGTGAGTTCATCAGAACTCACCTTTAAAACTTGACATGCCACTGCCAATTGTTCTTGGCTACATGGCGGTGCAAGGCGCTAAGTTTCAAATTACTATCATTACTTTTTACTGAAATGGGTCGGTAATCGAGTAATTTCAGTAATCGAAAGTAAAAAAGTAATCTGTTTGCCTGTTTACTGAAGGCCCATCACAATTCTATATGACACTCACCCCGCTCTTCCAGAACAGTAAGTTCCTGTCTTTGGCAGTAATTTCATTAACATTAATAATGTATGCATACACATTATTTGCATGGATTTACTATGATGTATCCAGTAGTATTAAACATATAATCTCCTATTATAGCTGCTCTATTCACTATCCCAATCATCTGAACTCTCATCTGTGTCTCCCTCTGCTGGCTGCTTCCCCCCTTCACCGTCTCCTTCTGCATCCTTCTTCAAAATCTTTCACCTTGG
Organism: Cyclotella cryptica; assembly: GCA_013187285.1. Classification (NCBI taxonomy): domain Eukaryota; phylum Bacillariophyta; class Thalassiosirophyceae; order Thalassiosirales; family Thalassiosiraceae; genus Cyclotella; species Cyclotella cryptica. The sequence continues at coordinate 71,258 of JABMIG010000155.1, forward strand.
GTCCGGATATTTTTCATAGTAATCAATGACCATTTCATAGAAATCCCAATACCTCTCAAAGTTATCATACAGCAACTCAGACTGGCACTCCAAATTTAACTCTTTATCAAATCCCTGATATGTTTCCAAGCCAGTGTAGAAGAATCCCAAGCAATTCCTGCCTTCTATGTTGTTGTCTTGAGGGGCCCTTTCTTCGCACACTTTGTTAACACAGCACATTCAATCTCATGGAACTTCCCAGTATGATCATGATCTTCATCATAAAATCAGAAAGCATCATACTTTGCTGACACCCTAGCTGCATGGACATCATTCCCTTTGCTATTGAACTGCTCATCCTCCCAATCCTTAACGTAGGCATGGAAGACTCTCTTGGGCTCAATAGAAACGTCCTCCGAAATATTCCCTTGACAATACTCATCTAACTTGCAATACTCAAATTCCTTGTCACTCCAAAGCACACCAGCCCGCTGAGCCTGCTTGTGCCGCGTCTCATTCTTCTGTCTTGCAAAGGCAGCGCAAATGACTGATTGCTTCTTAGTCTTCTCAGAGCCTAAGTTAGTATGCTTACCTGTTTTCTGGGTTTTCATTGCCTTCCACTGTTGTTCAGTTTGAGTCCCCTGCAGTAATACAAATGCTCTCCCTACTAAAGAACCCACATTGCTTGACAAAGTCATCTCTCTCTGCCCAAAACTTGTCAACCAGCTTTACCAGTACCACATTTGGATCTCCACTATTAGTCTGTCTTCTTGGTAAAATCACCTTTTTGATGAATTCTTCAACAGCAATATTATTCAAAGGATCCTTGTGTGTTTCAGAATGTGCAAATAATGGCTTGGTGAGGTGAAGGAGAACATAGATAAGCAACTCTGGCACCATTGGTTAACAGCCGTGGCTTGTAGTGCTCCCAAATAGCAGTGGCACGGGAAACAGTATTTGCTCGCAACTCAGTAGATGCAAATTCCTGTTCCGCCTCAAAGTTATTATCATCTTCAATGTTGTCTTCATCCTCAGATTCCTTGAGGTTCTCAATTATGTCAGAGACATCTTTCTTACCCTCAGAAGCTCTCTCATTAGAGACACTTTTTGCCCGTTTATCCATCTTATTCTTCTTATTGAACTCTTCAACAAATAAATGTGGAGTGATGTGTTGGTCACCAATGATGCAGGAAACACATGCAAAATATAGTACTTAAGCTTCAACCATTCCCTAACAGCTTTGGTCAACTTTAACTTGGACAATTCCATGTGGGTCATTTTTGAGTCCAAGAACATCTTCATTACGTCATCCATCCCTGCCTCCAGCAATCTATCGGTTTGTCTTACATAATAATACAACTTGTCCATACCACCCACCATCGTGTCTGCAATCGGCAATATACAATACACTGGATGGAGAGCCTGAATAATAGCAAAGAGACACTTCCAAAATTGGTAGAATTAAATGTTTCAGCAAGAAAATCATTTTTTTGTAATCAACAAAAACAGGGTCCCGGGTATACGCCTGCAGAGTGGTCTTGAGGAGAAAGACACAGAGAAATTGTAGGACCTCACCAGCCATTTGGCACTCAGATGGATGCAGAAGATTAATGGCCCTGCCATTGTTGTGAGCCTTTGCATGCTTGACCCAGACGAAACGTGGTCCATGCATAATGGAGCCGCATACTTCAAGGGCCTGACATAACAATCAAATAAATAGAAAGATAAGGATCACCATAGCAGACCTCTCGATTAAAAATTAAAATAGTATATCTCACCCCTTTGCATAGTTTTCCATATTCACCTAGACAGGGCATGGCCATCAGCTTCTCTACAATTAAGGACTCAACATGCTCTGCTCCACGTTCAACTACCACACAAGGGTAATGCTGGGATATGATTGCACCGTCCTTTTGAACATTAGAAGCACCATCGAACAGGATTTGTGTGACACTGTCCTTCTTTATATTCTCCAAGTTACGGAGAACTTGCAACATCTCAGTAGCAATGAACCTTGCATCCTTCCTCCCGCCTTCGCTCATGTGGGCAGTACAGTCAATCACATCCAGTACACAAGCTGGATTCCCTGCCGAGCACGCCAAGACATTAATTAAAGGTGTTGTCTTGATTGTTGCCCCATCACCATAGACCAAAACTATACAAGTCCGGCTCTTCAAACGGCTTGGTTACGTCTTCATGATAGTAGGTCTCAAATGTAGCATCAAGCAACTTTCCACCAACCTCCATGCAGCCAGGAGGCTTATAGTTGGGTCCACACTGTTGGACTGCTCATACAAGCGTAGAAGGATGCATTCACCAAGCCTGAATGATTGCGAGTTTGCTAAACTAAAATGGGCAAGAGCCACATCAGCAGCTCTCACTGCATCAGGATGACTCCAGAATCCTGGAGTAGACTGAAACTGGCTTGATAGGGTTGTTTGAATGGTCCCTTTTTGCTTTTTATTTGAGGTGGAACACAATGATGCTGTGGTGACACAGTTGGTAATGGGTGAGGTATCAGTCAAATCCAGCATTCCCAAAGGTGCTGCACATTTTGGAGTTCTTTTAGCCAGTGATGCAATGGTTCTTTGGTCTGTAGTTTCAAGACTGGTGTTTAACTTAGCAAGTGATTGACATTGGAACGCACGTCACATTTGCTGCGGTAGAAGTTGAGGTAGGCTTCCCTGTAGTGGGGAGAAATTGTCCCTCTGCAGGCCTTGATATCCTTCACGATGCCAACTACATGACCCAATGCCTTGGTAGCATTATGTTCAAACCACTCCTGTACGCAGTGGTTGTAGCGCCACTTCTTTTGGCCTGTCACATCATCTATGTACTTTGTCATCATTTATGAATCCCAAATAGAATTGAGGGCCAAAGGAGCAATCTGTATCATTGGAGGGGGCGGCATATCCCTTGAGCCCAAAAGTTCACCTATGGGCCTGGGAGTAATGTCATCCGGGAAGTCTTCTTCAAGCCCAGGCAGATCTGATTCAGTTGGTGAAACCATGTTCAATGGTCAGTGGTCCAAGGGATAGAGGACAATGTGTCAGCTATCAATTAAAAAGTTGAAAGCAATGGAGGAAAAGGACACATCTCCAGCCACAGAAGGACTTACCTCTTGCTTGAGGGCTCAATTCGCTGGTACTTTCCACAGGCAAGTTGGCAGTGCTGGCTGTTTGTGTGTAGGTGGTTTGTGGGCCGAGAATTCAGAACAATGTGTCAGCTACCAATTGAAAAGTTGAAAGCAATGGAGGATAAGGACACATCTCCTGCGACAGGAGGACTTTCTTCTTGCCTGAGGGCTCAATTCACTGGTGCTTTCCGCAGGCGAGTTGGAAGTGCTGACTGTTTGTGTGCAGGTGGTTTGTGGGCCGAGAATTCAGAACAATGTGTCAGCTATCAATTAAAAAGTTGAAAGCAATGGAGGAAAAGGACACATCTCCTGCTACAGGAGGACTTACCTCTTGCCTGAGGGCTCAATTCACTGGAACTTACCACGGGTAAGTTAGCAGTGCTGTGGTTTGTGTATGGGTGGTTTGTGGGCTGAGATTTCAGGAGCTCCCTGTGAGGACACAAACTTGTGAATTGAATGCCATAACAAATCAACAATAAACCACACAAAAATGGATCAAAACAGAAACAACCAGTCCCACCTTTGTGGAATATATGTGGCGCTTCGATTCGAGTGGTCTTGGGGTGTGTACTGGTTGTTGACTGACGGTGTGGGCTGAGATTTCAGTAGCTCCCTGAGGAGACACAAACTTTTAATTGAAAGATATCAAAAAATCAACAATAAACCAAACAAAAATGGCTCAAAAAAGAAACCCATTGCACTACCTTCATGGAATATACATGCAGCGTGGATTTGGATGGTCTTTGGGGGTAGAATTGTTGTTAGTTCATGGGGTGAGATGCCAGGGTGGTGCACGGGAGCCAAAATTCAGCTGCTTGAATGAAATTTGTGCTGTTGTGCTGCAGATCAAAGGAATCTGGCTGATTCCTTCTGCGTGTTGATAGCGCTTCTGATGGCAATGAGAATGGTGTCTTCAGATGAGAGGGGAAGGCTAAAGGGAAGCTGCTAGGAGAGTGGGAAGACTGTGGCGGCAGAAATTCTCATTGTTGTGTAGTGTGGCAATGATCTATGACAGTGGCCGTGATGGTGGCTGCATTGCTGCAGTTCAAGTGCACCCAGAATGTGAGGCCACCAGCAGCTGGCCAGCACATGTGTGAGCTGGCATGTGGCCAGGCTGCACCTGAAAATTACTTGGGAGCGATTCTACACTAATATTATCTCTTACTGTGCTAATATGCACATTACTAACAATGGCCATTTACATGCCCTTGTAGTAAAGTGATGTAAACATAGTAGAAGACAGTAACAGTAACGGCCCAAAAAGGAAGTAATAATCCAGTAATAGGAATTCATGAGTAATTTACTCAGTAATTTCAAACTTAGGCCAGGCGTGATGCCAAACTCAGTCTGTGGGCTGAGTTTCAGCCATTCCTGTGGTAGGCCTGAAAAAATTGACGTGTGCTGAGTTGAATAATTGAAAAAAACGACGAGTTCATTAGAACTCACCTTAAAAATTGAGCCGCCGCTGCCAATTGTTGTTGGCTACATGGCGGTGCCAGGGGTGATACCAAACTCAGTCTGTGGGCTGAGTTTCGGCCGTTCCCATGATGGGATGGTGGGGTATCAATGTAATTGAAAAAACTGGAAGTGAAGCTATAGAAGTGAGAGTGCTGTTGGTGCAAGCACCTGTGTTGTAGGTATGGTATGATATTGTACCATACTATAATGTAGGTATATAAGTAGTATGTTGAGCTGTGTAATTCTTGTGTTCACGTTTTTTGCACAGTATCGAGTGTAGAATGTAGTAGTAACCATGACGTTAAAGTCATATTGGGCCTAGCCAGAGAATTTCTCAAAATTTGTACTTAATTCCTATTTGAACGGTTTTTGAGAGATTTTGCAGATTAGGGTTCTAACCTAGCCAGTGAATGACGCACTTGTGGGACAGGAATTCTCAACATTCTTATTTAATTCCTATATGGAGGGTGTTTTAAAAAATGGCAGAACATATATAAAACCAACCGATTCAAAAATAAAAATAGGACCAATAATCTGTCACAAAAAAATTCGAAGACCAAGCCTAGAATCGCCACCAAAACTATACCCAACAGGTGATCTTCCTGTTTGTAACTTGTGATTTGGAAATTGTCAGTCATGAACCACATGAACACTCAGAAGATTGTTTTGTTTCAAAGCTTAGTGTGATAAATGTAACTGTGGCTTAAACATTGTATAAAAAACCGATAAACCACCTGTACACTCTTGAAACTTCAGGTAACCTCCCTGTACACTCTGACATTTTGAGAGTGTAACGGAAGGTTACCGGTGATTTTTGTTTGCAGTGATAACCATCTCTACTCACAAGTGTTCATACTGAGCAATTTTTAAAGCATCAACATCAACTGCATCATGAACCTCTGTGTTTCATCACTGAATCACAATTCCTTGGCAGTGATTAAGACTGAAGCACCAGCGCTAATGAAAGTACATTCCTGTCACACAGTTGGCTTCCAGCACACCGGTTCTCAATACCCATGAAACTAACAGCGGGTCCCCTAATCAAACAATGCAAATCTGTTGTTAACCCTGCTTTCCATTGGTGAACCACCTCTTTTGACCACTCCCTACATCAATATGCTGGAGTTGACAAATGTGTTGAATTCATCAGCACAGCTGCTATCACAGATTATTTGAAAAACGTCAACTTGTTTCAAGACAAACCATTCTACTTTAAATCATCATGATCAGCTTCCAAGAATCACTCTATTATAATTTAAAATCATCATATTTGTGCCATCATATGATGCCTTCAAATTGGTGCAAGCTAGCCCTCAATAACGTCATCAGTTTGAGAGAGAGAGAGAGAGAGAGAGAGAGAGAGAGAGAGAGAGAGAGAGAGAGAGAGAGAGAGAGAGAGAGAGAGAGAGAGAGAGAGAGAGAGAGAGAGAGAGAGAGAGAGAGAGAGAGAGAGAGAGAGAGAGAGAGAGGAGAGAGAGAGAGAGAGAGAGAGAGAGAGAGAGAGAGAGAGAGAGAGAGAGAGAGAGAGAGAGAGAGTGGTCGAGAGGTCGAGAGAGAGAGAGAGAGAGAGGTGGAGAGGTCAGAGAGAGGTCAGAGAGAGGTCCAGAGAGAGGTGAGAGAGAGAGGTCCAGAGAGAGAGGTCCAGAGAGAGGTCAAGAGAGAGGTCGAGAGAGGTCGAGAGAGAGAGAGAGAGAGGTCGAGAGAGAGAGAGAGAGAGAGAGAGAGAGAGAGGTCAGAGAGAGAGAGAGGTCGAGAGAGAGAGAGAGAGAGAGAGAGAGAGAGAGAGAGAGAGAGAGAGAGAGAGAGAGAGAGAGAGAGAGAGAGCAAGGAAATGCCTCAGTATCTAGGGCATCAAACACTCCCATCAACTTTTCAATGACCCTTTTCCCAACAGTTCCTGAGTGTAAGACCTCCTAAAAGTAAAGGCAGCGGCATTGCCTCCATTATATCTCAGTAAAAATGATGGAACTATTTGAGTTCCACCTTATCACAACACTTCATCAAGATCTACATCTTTTTTGTCTGCTGCATATTGTCCAGCATAAGAAGACTTTGTGCATCCCATTATGCATCTCATTGATTACGGGTCGTGAGTCACCAATTCACATGATGCTATTGTGGACTTCATTTCAATGTTTCTTGTGGTTCTAGGCAATTGAATTTACCAAGATTCTCGATCACTGTATGGGGGATTATGTTCCTATTGTTATTTCATGCAATACAGATACAGATACAGATATCAACATCACTGATTGTTAAAAGAGCTATATGACTTTATTATGAGTTCAAGTGACGATATTTATAATGAGGGCAGATGACTCATCACCTGCCACAAACTGAAAGGAGTATTTGATTAATAAAGATACATGCACTGGTTAGGGTTTTCACCTCTATGGCTATCAGTAACATTCCAATGGGATAATGGCAAGGAAAATTGGATTTTGAGATGGAATTTGTCATCAGAGCCATCCTTTTTGGGTCTGAATCATTCAATTTGATGTCAGCAACCAGCGGAAAATTGAAAACCTGTGAGACGATGCTTTGATGACTCTAACACTGGTGATGAGTTGACTTGTGGTTGGCAATTTTTGAAGCAATGCCCCCCACGGTTAGGCGCAAAAAATATAGTGCCTTGTAAGTGGTGCCTTGAACACATTGACATTGACAGATCCAGGTACCCAACACACCCCCACAGTCCCAATTCGTATAGACATTCACTGATGGATATCAGATCCACCAAAAAATTCCAATGAAGCAGCGGCCAATGTATGCTTTTAGCCATGGTTTGGTAGTACTGTTACTAAAAAAATTGAGTCATGCTGTTGCAACCAAGTCCAAACTCATTTACCTGAAAACAAGTTGTAATTACTTATGTCTTTCTACTTTGATGTTGGGTCAACAGCATCCTCTCTTGGCTGTATGGCGATCATACCAGTTAGTTAGCCAATAGTTGGGATTTGTCTTGGCTGGTGTGAGATTGGGGGAGCCCACCCATGGCATTGGATTGTACCATGGTGAAGGTGGTAAGGTCCTGGTAAGGTCATATAATATTATCTGTCGAGATCTGTCATACAGGTTATGGTCTCCATTCGTCTTGGGGTCAAATTTTCCCTTGGACTCCCGTTTATCGCGTTTCCCAAACGAGTCAGCCACAGATTTCGGACGGTATGGTATCGCTATGACTATTCTTGCTTTCTAGAGAGAGGTATTCGCATAATAGTGGATAGTGTGTACCTACTGAGCCACGTAGCAGCAACATCTTCAACATCTTGTCTGGTACGATACCTACAGGATGTGGATCTCGACAAAAGAGCACCATATGGTATTTACTTCATAAAGATCAATACAGGATCAATACGGTATGGTATGGTACCACCGTACAATACAAAACCTACACAGATCAAACCCATAGCATCTCCATAGCATGCATCTATTACCTGTCAATCCTGTCAATCACCACGTTCGTAACCACACAACATCACCAACGAATCATCCACGCAGCCGCCCTTTGGCTTAGCTCGATAACTCGACCATGGCCATCAAGCCAACCAACAATGGAATTCTCTCTTGCATCGGCTTCACTCTGAGCGCTTACTCGGTCTATGTCGAGTATAAAATTGAACACCGCCACGACGACAATGCTATCGACGGAGAGGAATTCAAGGCGCTTTGTGACATAGAGTCCATCGGGGCCAGCTGCAGGTACGGAGGTTCATTTGCTGTGCTTGATGACCGTTTGCCATTTGTCATTTGTGAATAATTCATTGTGTCCAGAGAAAACTGGGGATGCACTGATCAATGTTAGCAGTCAGCCTGTGCAGCTTGAAGGATCCGCGAGAATGCACGAAGTAAGCGATGATGTTTGAATCAGCTACTCGGACGGTTTTAGTCGACCATCAACAACGTGGCGATAAATATTATCAACCCCTGCAGAATACGTGGGGAGCTGAGCTTACGGCGTTATCTTTCGGTTTGATGTTTATTATCATGGCTTTCTTCGTTGTTTATTTAATCACTGCCAGCTCTCAATTTTCGTTCTATTCTTCTGTTTCAGCACCGTGTTCTCCCTCCCCGAGGGGAAAATGCTTTCTTTCTTTGGCGTTGTCCCATCCGGGCATTTTCTAGACATCCCCAACGGGGTTTTAGGCATGATTTTTTACTCATACATCTTTCTGAGGCACATTACGTCATCTCCCCTCGCACGAGGCCCGCTGTCAAGCCTGTTTCATTCGCCATCCAATTTAATAATATGTTCACTCGCGTTTGCTTCAAGTCTCTTCTTGGGTAGAAAGTTGTATCTCATAAAAGAGATATGCGTTCTTTGTTTAACCACTCATATTCTGAATACAACACTATTCTATAGAGCGCTGACAGAGTTTTTCTCGAAAAGTGGAGTGGCGAAACATGACTAGCGCAAGGATTGGTCATTCTTCATGATTGAGTGAGTGCGTCCTAACTAATCATAAATTAACTCCCCTGTATCTAAAGCTATCAATTCAACAAGAATCTGACACCATTGATATTCGGGCACTACTGTTTCGCATGTCACCAACGAATCGTTTGCTTGTCCCTCTTTCCCCAGTCGGAGAAGAACGAAAAGGCAGAATCCTCTGTATTTTCTTTCCCTCGCGAATCATTGCCTCTCTTATTCACTGAAACTCTTCTTCCGCCCAGTGGAGGCAATATTGCATCATTTGGCTCATCCGGTCGTGTCGATCTCGATGGTTTGGTTGACGAGCCGAGAATACTAGGTCGAGTTTTTCTCCTGCTCGAAATTGGAGATGTAATGCTTCCTCCGCGGCTTTCATCGTCCTGTGCCAAATATGGAAAAGTCCTTCTCCCGAGTGGTTCGGAATTGTTCTTTTGATTCACTGAATCGGAATCAGACTCGTCGGCCGAATCCTCTTCCATTGATTCTAATGTATGATTCATCACTCTTTCCGCACGCCGTCGAAGTTCCGATTCTCTTTTCGCCTTGAGGGTTGCTTCCATCCTGGTTAATATCTCCTTTCGTTTCTTTCTTAAACGTTCATTCCTCTCGTCTTGGCCAAACTCGAGTTTTTTAATTGCCCGCATCGTCGGTTCACGGTGATATTTCCAGTACGCAAAGCGAAATGCTTTCGTTCGAGTCATCAACTCATTCGGGGGTAAGAGGATTTCGGACGAGCTGTCCGTATAAGTGAACTGGTCAGTATGTTATGTCGATAACTACGTGCACAACTATTTCATTACCTACCAAGGTCCGTGTACCCGTTCATCCAAGCATGAGAATTGTGGCCTGTCCTCGTCGCATCCAACCCCTTGGATGTCCATTGACCCCCTTCTTCTCGCGTTGCGATTGCCGCCTTCACGAGACCTCAGATATTGCATTCTGCATGAGTACATGATTCCTCGGCTTTCGTCTTGTAATAATGGCAAGGAGACTGAATTCGAATCTTTGAATCTGGTTGCCATCGTTTGTTTTACTGCACTGCTGCATCGGTGGTTCTTTTGTTCAATCAATGAGTTCGTCCATGGGCATTCTTTCATGCGCGTATAATTGAATGATAGATACGACTAGAGGAACAGGAACACCACGTTCAATTTATGGTCATGAAAACTGTAAAAAATTATTCTGACATTTCCTAAAAAATAGTATGTCGAATTTCTTAGAATTGAAGACATGGCTGTCTATCTGGAGAACGAAAGTTACTCATGAGGAATGACCTCTTACGCTTTTACATTCCACGCTTGCACGTGACAAGGCAGGAAAGTTTTGCCATCAGGCACCAAGAATTCCTGCTGTGTTATGTGTTCCATCTTTTTCATTTAAATCTTGTCTCTGGCCCTTCACTCCCGGGTGGCCACAAAGCACTGCCATCTATCGAACGTAGCGGCACAGAAAGGAAGGCAGACGAAACCATTCTAACATCGTCGTAGGAGGGGTGGCACGAGAGTGTCCTGCAGAGAAACTAGACCTTGGTTCAGTAGGCCTTTTCAGGACGGGTTAGCAGAACTGGTCCTACTTTTACCTCAGTAGTAGCCCAAAAATCTCACTGGTAGCCAAGTGGACTACTTAAGTTTAGCACATCACAACTAAGCCTGAATTCCATAAATCATATGTAGACTAGAACTCATTATTCTGCATTGATAAACTTCCTCAATGAGAAAGTCATATTAACCGGATTGAAATGAAAAGTTTTAAATAAATACTATTCTACCTGCAACAAAAAATGTGATTTTGAGGAATATAGTCTCAACAGAAATGCATTCATACCCTGGCTCAGGATGTTGACTAACCAATTCCCTTTCAGAAGTCCAAGTATATCATTTTCTCGTCATCGATACTCGTTAAAAGTGAACTCACTCGGACTGAAATATGTGACCACAATTCACACTTGTAAGTGCAGATGAGTTACCATGACTAATATGCCGCCCAGATACTGACCCAAGCCAATTTTTGGTAGAATTATTATTTTACCTAGAATTGCTTAGGTAAACAAAATAACAAGTGGATGAAAATGTAAATTATGACATCAAACGCTATCAAGAAAAAATGATTCATATCATCAAAATATAATGAGTTTATAAAGTAATTAACATGACAATTATATGTTTGTAGTTGTTTTTCTTCAGGGGGGTCTTACAGAGCCAAGAGGTTCTTGCTGAGATAGTATGTAAGATTCTACATGTGCTCAGCTGGCTTGAAGTTTAAATTTTATACATGAAAAATGACTGGCCAGAATAATGATCAGATTTGTGCTCGTGATGTACTACAGATTTTCCCAAAGTGGTGGAAGTTGGGTGCATCCTGGCTCCTGGGTATGTATCCTCTAGGATACTTAAAGGTTGCCCAGATTAATCCTTGGTCTACGTCAAACACTACCATGTACGCCATATTTGGCAGAACAACTACAAAAAGTCAAGTTGGTCTGTCTAACATGGCAAACAAATAATGGTATCCTAAAATTTCACTTTTTTACTTTGAGATAGCTGGTAGTCGCTCTAGGTACCCAGTCTGTCATTGGTCTAGGTAACCATTCCACTCTTGGTGTGCATACAATTCACCTCTCCACCATGCATGCAAGATGTGTGGTGACATCAGACAAAACCTGGAAATGAGAAGGAGTTACAGGGACCTTTGCATATTGTTGTATTGCTGTTTAGTTTTTCCTGGTCTCTTTTTATATCTATTGTAGAAGCCAGATTATAAGTAACACAAATGCCATCAGATATATTTGGGTGTTAGTTGTAATCCATCTGACACTATGTGCAATTACTCTGTTGTACCCATATCACATACTTTTTGAAAAATAAAATTGTACGAAGGACTCACTAAGATGCTTGTTAGCTTGCAAAAATCATCTGGTGCAAAATGTTTTGTACAGCATGAGTTCTTCTTTCCTGTGATCTGTACCTTCTACATAGGAACTCTACTAGGCTTGCTGTCATGGACTCAGACAGGCCCAACTGAAATTATATTTCTCTTGTTGATTTAGATCACAATAATCTGTCTCCTTGCCACAATGCATGTCTTTCAAGCAATCTCAAACATGTGTTCATGGTGACTGAACACAGAGATGAATGCCTTACATAAAGCTGGATGTGCTGTCAAGCCAGGGCCAATTTAGATTTCCTTTAAAGTAAAGTGAAGAGCCAATCTCCAAAACACTTAAAAGACAACTGGAAAGCTTATTGATTTGAAGTAGGAATAGAAACAAGTTTGAAAGCCAAAAGAAAACTAATTCTGCATTTGTCAACATGGATAAGTAGTAATTAAATTGAACTGTGAAGATTGCCTTAACCAAGCTTAGACCACACTTACATGATAGGCAAACCATGCATCTTCCTTTCTCAGTTACCACTACAAAACAGCCCTATCAGTGTACTGATTTTTATATTGACCTTTATGATTGCTCTGTTATAACAAGTGAGACTTGGGGGCAATCAGAAAACCCTCGTGCATAATGCTATGATTTGTCTTCTTTCAAACTTGCTGCAAAACATCTTGCAGTGGCTGCAAGAAATTATTATTTAGTGACATTTATAGTGTACCAATAGCTTGGTGAAGTTAGGTTTCATATTGTGTACCAACTTTGGCCCCTGAAAACAACTACACAAAAGCAACAATGAACCCTTGAGTAGAGCAAGTGATGCATTGTATGACTTGTCTTAAATGTACAGTTGTGCCCAAACGACGAGAAAGTGTGGTTCTTTGTTAGAGTTTAATATAAATTATCATGAAAGGCTTCCCTTATGCGCATGAGACTGTTTCGCAATAAGTTCAACAGCGCAGTTTGACCTAACCTCAAACAGCCCCCATCACCTTTCCGAAACAATGTTTTAACACCAAATGTTACTGTCACGTTTATGGAAGTATTAAAACTGTGCACCCATTGCACGGTCCATAAGCTTGCTCAAATCCATCACCCTCTTGGTTGATGGATGTCCCTGGGCTAGTTGAACCGTTTTCTCATGGGAACGGCAACTTGATGATCCTCGCCTCCTTCATCTGACGAACAATTACTTGATGTGCTCTCGTTGTTCTTAGTCTCATCACTCTCTGGATTGTCTCCGGAGGATGTTGACTTAGACTCCTCTGTATCAAATTGGCTACTGCTTGCCGATTTAGAGGATATGTTTGCAGTATTATCAATGTGGTGGAAGCCAACGCGATTCGATGACCACTTGGCCCGCTTTTTGATAATGCGACCCTCCTGATTGGGTTCATCAATCATCGTCGAATTGATTGTATCTTTATCCCTTGCTGACGATCGCTCTGTGTTTTCTTTGCTTGTCAATTTCGCACGCTTGCGCCAAGGTGCGTCAGGAGACTCTCTTCCATGTTTCGCACGTTGAAAAGAGAAGCGGCTGTTGTGTTTTCTTTCTTCGGTGTTTGATTGTGCTTGGGAAGACACCTGTGCTTGACTTTTACGCAAGGCATCAATCAACTCGTCCATGCCCGTGTTGCTTCCAACTATGGATTGACCCTGGGACTCCTTGACGAGATTCGATATTGCCCGGCTTAATGCATCTGCGCTCAAATCACCTTGCTGAGCCTGAAATGACGTTGAGGACACATTATTTTGCTCAGTCACACTATTTGCATTCTGCGGGTTATCAGAAGCAGCAACTACGTTTGACATGAAAACGTTGTAAGCATTGGCCAATGGAGCATTGTTAGCAGCATCTGCAGCGGCCGCTTGCTGTGCTATAATAAGGCTCTGGAGATTTCTTGCAGCGGCCGATTGAGCTGGCGCTTGCTGTTGATGTTGCGCAGAGAGCATCTGGAGCAATCCTGCGGGATCTTGGCGGCCTGTATTCTGATTCGTCGTGGCTTGCTGTCGCTGTGAAGGCACAGCGTGGAATCCAGAATTCTGAGCCGTAGCTTGTTGGTAAGAGTGGATAGGAAATCCAGAACTCTTTATAGTCCCCGGGTATCCCGCATTCTGTGATTGCGGAGCTGGTGCTCGAGGAGAAGTAAGTTGCTGCAAGGTCTTCAAATGAGCAGATGGATCATTCGTGTTGTTATTAGGTGAGACTTGCGCCCAGAGATTTGGAGTAGATGCTATGGTGGATTGCACGAGCTGCTGTTGGACTTTTTGGAGTGTGGACGGAGATGTGGCTGCCAATGCTTGCAACTGGGTTGTTATATGGGCGAGGAGGGCGTGTGCCAACTTGTCGTTATCACTTGCATTACTCGAGCTGAAGAAAATGTATAAGTTCAGCATTCAGGGACTTAACTAAGGAAACAGGAGATATAAAACGTGACAAGAAAGTACAAATCTCACTTGAAAACAGTTTGTAGTCCGGCGTGAGGCTGTTGGTACTGTGCAGATGACGTCGAATTCGAACCAGATGGATGTAGAAATTGAGATCCCGCAGCAGCAGCAGCTGAAGGCGCCTGGTTCTCCTGTTCTTGCACCGGCTGTTGAACAGTTGGCGAGGACATCGATGCTGAAAGATTCGCCTGCCGAAGGATTTGCTGCAATGTCATTGAATTCGATGGAGCGGGCTCGAGAGGAACAGGTGCAGCTTGGGGGGGAGGCGGAGCCGTCGTCTGAGTAATAGCCTCTAGGAGCGCGGTAAAGTCAGAATTGTTGGACAAGCTGGCCACTATTTGGGGATTGTTGGTCAAGCTCGCGAGGAAGGCAGCCGCGGGATAGTTGTTCGAATACGATGACGATGTTTTCGTCTGAGATGACTGCGTTGGTGGAGCCTGCGCACCACTGATGCCGTTAGTTGCATCCATAGGAAAGGGATGATTGAAACTCAGTTGCTCCCTGCTGGTTCCACCGGATGAAGACGCGACTTGAGGAATTGATTCCGCCGACTGCTGTTGCTGGCCGTTGTTCGAAACAGCGTGATACCCAACACCTTGATCTCTCGCATTGCTGAAACTTCCAATGCTACCATGAATGACTGGAGCACTGGGCAATGGCGGCAAGGTAGCCCCCGGCCCCTGAATCAACCTCAGCCGGAAGCGTTCTTCCAGCCTGTCAATCTCCAACTTAGCCATCTCGATTTCTTGGGGGCTGAACCTCGGACTCTCGCACAAGTTATGTATTCGTTTGCCGAGGCAGGAGGCGCCGGCATACTTTTTGGTTATGCGCATCGGATCACACATCAGTTTTTCGGCCAGATATGACTTCAAGTGATAGAGCAAATTACAAAGTTGTTGTGAAAAATATGTTCTTTCCCTGTGCATTGAAAGCGATTGAAATTATCTCTACTGAGTAACAATTCTAGAAAGCAGACTTACGCGAAGGGTTTTGCCTTCCGGTAAGGCGATGAGGCCAGAGGAGAAATAGTGAATCACGCGGGTGGTGAACTCTTCTTCTTCGGCCTTCGAAATTTGGAATACGGCACGGCGACAGTGCGTGAGCCAAGCGATAACAAGGCAGATACACAACACGTAACAAGCAGGCGCAGTAAATAGTCCCAAGCACAACTCACCGTCCACTTCCCCTTCCTCAACTCCATGGTTGCTGTACCACTACCGGTGGCGGTGCGGCTCTGACCGGAGTCAGTGGGCTCCTCGCTCCCTGAATTGCCACTTCCCTGATCGTTTTCACTTTCGCTCGAATTCTCCGTGGAGCTCTTGCCCTTGCTCTCGTGCCCCCCGTTGGTGCCGCCCCTGTCTTCGCCGCTCGACACCTGGTGGTGGCTTTGGCGAGAGGCGCCACGAGACGTAAGCGGGGCGTCGTTGTTATTCTTGTTGCTTGCGGTGGCGGGGAGGACCCGGTGCGTCCCCGAGCGGGGAGGCACCGACGATTGACCGCGACTTTTATCTTTGTGTCTATGTTGCATTCCTGCCATTAACTCCTGGAGGGTTGAGAATCTACCGGATTACGGGAATCGCGTGATCAGTGTAGCGGGCGTTGCTGGTTGCTTGTTGGATTTCAACTGCTTTTCGGCGCTGTGATGTCGGTTCAGCTGCTCTCGTTATTCAGGAAATACTCCCTTTAAATGATTCAGACTTGTACACGGTATTGTTGTGCCGTGGTCAAACTCTTGATATTCAATTGTTTTTTGTGTGGTGTAGACTACCCTTAAGAGGGAGATAATACGTATGTAGTTGTCTGCTTCGTGGACAGGAACAATTTGCATGGGTGCGTTTAATCGTAGAAGCATCGAAAGAGAATGCAAGAATGCCATGAGAATGTCCCCGCGAACCAGTATATGTTAGGCCAAAAGATTGAAATATGTTTTATTCTGTAGAAAACGAAAAAAATCTTACCACTCTGCATCTGATTAATAAAGTACTTCAAGCACGGAGAATTTACGATTTTCAAACTTTTGGACCAATATGTGAGGCTTTCCATTCCCCATTCCCCTTATGATTATTACGCGCAGATGCTTCCGAAATGTTATCGTGAATGAAGTGCGGAGAGGTTTGGTGCTGTGTCAAAATGATAGTCCGTGATGTCATCGGACATAAGTCTTTATTATTATGAAATAATCTACAGAATTGTTTGTACGAACATAAGATTGAGAAAATTGTCTCCACGTACGATTCGGCTTTAGACAAAGAGACGTAGCCTTGAACTTGTAAGAGATACTAATTCCACTATGAAAACGAGAATATGTAGACACGGAATGAGAATATTGCACGGGACGGATCGGTCGAATGCAACCCAATTGTGAAATAACGGGAATATCGAAGTTACGTCATAGATTGCCTTCCACATCCCTGTTCTAATATATTCTTTAATATCGTACTTTCTGCCATCTGGGAATATCCCAACACGCTTGCTTTGTATTAAGGCATGCTCCGTCCTCGAACAGCTGCTCCGCATATGGTCTGAGGTTCCGCGGGGCTGCACGTCGCGAGATTCTCCGCGCGACTGTTTTGGCGCCACAAATTGGGTGCGATGGACAGACTTTAAGTCCTAATCTAAAGAATCTTCCATAGCGGAAATGCCGTCCAGAAACTTCATCTCTCATCTCAATTAAACTCTCTGATAAAGATTGGCGCACCTGTCCCCATGCACACCATAATTGGTTTATCCAGGAATTTTAACATGAATGTAGGAACTACTGCCGACCATGTTCGATCCTACGATATCAACGATAGGGATGCAAAACAACCTGCTTATCGACGTGATGGACACGTTTGACGATCAAATCAATCGAGATCATATTCCTCTTGACAATTTATCTGTGTCCCGCCAGTTTGCAGCTTCACTTAAATTGATCAATTACAAGTATACATATGATCATGAAAAAAACAGACAGGTCCTGTTGTGGTGGGTTTCAATTCAGAACGATTTAATAAATATTGTGACAAGGCTTCTCCGTGTTATGATCCAAACATCGCGGATTTCAATGACATCTCGAGAGAGTTATTTCAGACAGATGAAGTATGGGCTAGTCCGGACCTCATCATCAAGGCCATGGAGGCCCTTGCCAAGTATCATGGATTTACAATTTGCATTGAAAAAGAGGCCATTATGTGCAACAGAAACGGCAAGAACAAGACCTCTCGTGCATACCTGATTGGCACTTTAAAGACTGGTTGTACATTTCAATTAAAGCTTGCCTCGCTTGAAACAGAGAAATATTTGCCACCCAACTTGGCACTTATGAAATGGAGGTAAAAAAAGAGGTGGGTCAGGCCTACGAAGATAATTTCTGGTTGTGCCAAACATGGAGAACAGTGCACGCCAAATAGGTCAATCAGGATCACGACATGTCAGAGACAGGGGAAGTATGTCAACCACATTCCATCATTCGCAATCTTTAGTTTGTGCAATTTTTTGGAAAATTCTGGAAGGCTTGACTCCAATCTCATTGTTAATTCACCATGCTCAAAGACAATCTCAAAGCATGATGTATTCAATATTTGTGCAAAGGTCATGAAATTGTTACCAGTCTACAAACAATCAAATGGGGATTAGGAGCAATTTAAGGCTGTTGTCAATGCTTGACAAAAGCAGAAGTGATGTAGTAGTCCATGACAATAAAGGAAGGTTTCTTGAAGTTCCCAATGCAGAGGCCCGAATGAATCAACGTAAGAAGCGAGCACAACCGATTCATGAAATCCAAGCCAATGTGGCTTCTAAGAAAATTCAGAAGAGTTTGCAAAACATCGGACTGTCACAAGATGTGTCAAATGATTCATGCTCTATTCAAGTCAATAGAAATTACAGCCGGATAGTACATTGCAAGTTCTGCTCTTTGGGACATACGATAACATATTGTCGTCGTCGCGATGAATTGAAACTACATGCATGTGACTATCAGCTTTCGACAAGCAGTGAGCAAGACATGGATAATCTGCGGCAGAGGGTGAGAAGTTCACTATTCCCAAAACTGGCGCAGTAATACCACACGAAAGTGAAATCTTTGGAGTTGTACCTACTAACCTTCATTCAAAGAATTTCATTCTCCATCACATCCATGAGATAAGCACGAGTTCTCTCGATGTCATCAATAATCAAGTTTATTGTGTGAGTTTCTGTCTGGAAATGGTATGGAGGATCCTCTCTGGAATAAAAAATGGATTATGAGAAAGACATTAAATCAATTGATTACTCACAAGAACAAAACAAAGAAGTATGTGTATGATGAAACAGCTTTGCAATACTCATTGACAGACGAAATGAGGGGATAGGGCAAAACTGATAGTGAGTTGGCCGGAAAAGAATGTCAATTGGAAACAAGCATGATGTAGACAAAAAGTAATCATGAAGGGTGTGTTGGTTTTTCCATTTCCTATTTTGATGTACTTGGTTTCATACCAATTAACAATTACAATAATATTAGAATGTCAACACTGATGATTAAACACATTCAGATAAACGAATGTATATTTCACGTAAACTACCAATCAAGCAAACAATACACATAGGAACTGCCAACAAGACATCCACCCCTACCCACATCACTACCAATATTTGGAATCAAACAAAACAATATCTTGTTTTCCAAACCTTCCTTCCCATGGCAAAAGTGATCGCAATGCATTCCTACCGGGTAAGCCACCATACTATAGTGATTGAAGCTGTTAAAGCAGCAAAGGAAATGATACATAGCTTCTTCAGGAGGAGAATTGCTGAATACCTTCCTGGCATGCTCTAAACTAACAAGCTTAAATTTCAATGGACCCGTAGCAACAGTAGCCTCACCACAGTCATGAAAGTATCTATTCAGGCTGATGAGAACCAAAATTGAAAATGCCTTCAGGTAAATCATTTCTGCCACAGGAGGAAACATCGCAATACAGGAGTCAGGCATGTCAAAGGCACCACCCGCCTTAGGAGGACAATAACTCCACATGCCGAACTTGTTCTCAGTAGCCGGGGTTGCTTGGGCATAACAAATCAAATTTGGTCTTCAGCTCTAATGATCAAGCACCTGTGTGCAAATCTCGGTGAGATTACTTCATGGTAAGACAAAAATTGCAATAAATCCTTGTCTATCTCGTGGCTGACTTTGCCGGATGACCCACATGTACGTCTGATTTCAAACCCTCTTCTGCCTGCTAATGATCTAATGTGATTGAAGATATTTCTTGCAAAATTGTCCCTTTGTGGTTTGGTGAAGACTTCATTGCAAAGCATACCACTTGGACAGAGAAGTAGTAACTTTGGTGATTTGGCTATATCCTCCAATGTAAACTCTCCAAGAATGATGGTGACGTTACAATCAGCACTGAAAGTCATCAAAGGAGGCAGTATAAGATTGAATGTTGTTAACATAAAAATGGCATAACTAATGTGAAAAAGAAACAGACACATACGCTATATCATTTTGCCCAAATATCTGTAGATTTGAGATGAACTCCGGATCATAATTTGTATTCCCCTTCCAGTCTTGGATTCTGAACACTTTTCACTTGTTTTACGACAAAGATATCTACAACCACATTCATATTTTTCTTAAGGTCTTCTGGTGATGTCGCATTGAGTAAGATGCATTTTTTTCACTTGTGATTGGTTTAATGACTTTCTTTTCCGCATCAAAATACTTTTGAACTATCTTGGCATTCTTGTCTGAAATAACTCCATGAATGAGTGCTTTGGTGCGGTCTTCTGATGATTCTGCCAAAGCCATGTGATTGCCATTTAAGTGGTGATTGGTTGCATCTGCCTTCATCAATGGACCAAATGGTGGAAATACTAGATCCCCTTGAAAGTTATGTATTGTGTACTTCGGCCTTCTGGACTTTTATGGCTCTTGTTGAGAAGGCCAACTATTTGAGACGTGTTGGCTGGTTTCATTGATGCCGGTGAAGTATCATCTTGGAAGTATGCAGACAGAAAGTTAACAGTGGCAGGATCATTATCCTTGTGGTTCTTGAGATATCTACGACACTTCTTGTTGGCAGATTCGTCACCGATCAAAACGAACTCAGTATCAGGTGGATCTGCCATTGAGAGCTCAGGGGCCCGGGGAGGAGTAACAATAGCACTCTTGGTAGATGATGGAATGGACTGCTTAAATGAGCAGCAAAATCCAAAGTCTACTACTGGTTCATCCATGCTCTTCAATGCTAATGCCATGGACTTGAGGGCCAAGATTGAGGGATCTTCTTGTGGAATTTTCTTGTTGCTCACTGTGACTAACTGTGTGAGACCCATGACACAAAAACTGCAAACCTTGCAGCTACAATTCTGGCAGTGCACATATGCAATGTCTTCTGTCCTTGAGGGGGTTCCTGTAAGTACGGTTTGTGCAGATGATTGCTGAACTGTGTCAGGAGGGCAACAAATGCAACCTTCTGACCACATGATGTCTAGCGATTAAATGTGGCAACCACCCCAGAACTGCGCCTGATCTGAGTCTACGTCTGCAAAGGGTGTTCAGAGGGTGGTTGCTACAAGTAGAGGCCTACAACAGTGGCAGCTGATTACAAGAGTTATGGCTATAGTTTCTAAGTACTTATATTTCTCAAGGCAATCAAGGAAAACAAAAATGCAATTTTGTTATGCAAACTATCCAGTTGTGAGACAAGTGACGCAGTGATTGATGCTTGAATTGTCGTTTGAAATGAAACCTTGTTTTTGAATGAAAACAACGTTTGTGATAGAAACATTTGTTTGCAATGTACTGATCGTTTTGAGCTGAAACAATTGCAATGGAGGAAACGTTCGTGTGGACAAGGAATTGTTCGTTAGTGATAAAACGATCATTCAAACTTGATTGTAAGTCTCAAAGAAACAATCATTCGCAATGACAGGTACCTGAAAAAACAATCAATTGCGTTGGATCGTTCACAATGGATCGTTCGCAATGGTTCGTTTGCAATTTAACGATCGATCGCGATGAACGATCGTTTTGGTGGATACAATCATTTGAGATGAAATGATTGATTTGGTTAAAATGATCGTTTTGGTGGAAACAAGCGCTTGGGATGAAAGGAGTGATCACGATCAAAGGAGTGCTTGCAATGAAAGGATTGGACAGTGAGATTTGCGTGGCTATTGCTGGGTTGTGATCGGAGAGGGGTGGGCAGTTAATCAAAGGTATCTACCTGAAAAGGGTTGTGGTACCGAGAAGTATGTAGAACTTATGGGTATTTAGTTCCCATGCACAGCACAATTCCAATGAAAAGATACAAATAAGGTGAAACCTATTTTGTGACGATCAACATGAAACTTAACACTTCAGCTTCCCTGTGGTCTTGCTGTCACGAGTTAGTTCCAGGACTCCCAATTGCAGCAAAAGAGTAGTCCCGTGGAAAATCTCACGACGTTCAGCGCCGCAGAATCAGACCATCTGCTGCTCCAACATAATATGGCACCAGCATAAAAATTCAAAACACGTAGGATGTAGGAAGAGTATCTAGGTAGGAAGGTTGACATTATTTTTTACCTACAGATTGCCAAATATTTCCTTTGTTACATCAATTGGAATCTGTAGAATCGCCAAAAGTCAATATTGCTGCAACCACAGATATTTTGGCTCTACAGATTCCTGTGAAATGTTTACCAGAAATTTGGCGATGTCTCATTTGCTCTACAAAGCCAAAAATAGTAATAGCACTAGCTAGCCCATGCTAGCATCCCATCATGTGTTTATGTTTTTAGCAAAAGCTCTATTCCAGTGTTTTTTTATCAAGGGCAACTTAGGCCTTAAGAGCATTTAGTGAGCAATCTCTCACTAGTAATGCTCTTTTCTCCTGGTAGGGACAAATCACTGTATTGTGAGAAAGTTGCACCTGACGTAACTTCCTGTCATTTTTTGTCAAAGATAACACACTAAGCACCAGTGACTGATTCGGGTAATGTTCGAATACTATAATGTCTTGTATCAGTTCCTATTCTTGCAAATCAATTAACTTCAAGATGAAATGTTGTTTACAGCAACACCTGTTTGCGAAGCTATATGCATGATTGATGAGATTTACCTAGTTTTTGGCCATGAGAAGTCCATTGATCAAATATTGAAGATGACAGTGCAAGACAGGAAGACGTATTGGATACATTGTATGCTTTGGTTGAAATAGAACCCAGGCAATAGAGAGACCATTAGATTGGAGGGTGGTTGGGGTCCTCTCAGTGGAAAATCAATTGTATTAGTATCATTCTTTGCAAAAAAAATATCAGTGAGCAGTGAATAGAAATGTACTGAAATTTGTTTTTAGACGGCAATATTTTTGAATTACTACTTCTAAAGTATGACTTGCTATTGGTTATTTTTTAGTTATAGTAAATGTCATGGGGACATTGACCTAAGTAGGCAACCTCAAGACTTTTTCATGTGCTGTAAGTTTGACTTATAAATGTCAAATTCAAATAAAGGATTTCTATAACATTTTTGCAATATACATAAGTAGGTCATGCAAGCTTATCAAGATATTTTGATGCCTAAGAGAGAGAGAGAGAAAAAGAGCCCAAATAAATGGATGACACCCAGTTAGATACACTGTTGTTTCCTCTGTGCATATGAGGTGCAGTATTTAGAAAATTTTGCTTTTGTCTTTCAGTTGATAGAAGTTTTTGTACAATAATATTAAATGTGACACGACAAACAGTAGTATTGATGCATGTGTCATGCTAACAGAATGAAAAGGTCTACTTAAACAAAGATTGGTATGTGATTCATTCAAAATCCATTACACTAACAACAAATCTATACAAGCTCTATCAAGAAATACAGCTTGAAATATAACCACAATTGCCAGATCTCTTTGGATTTAAGATTTTTTACAAATGAACCAAACTCCTTGGGAAGATATGTTACACCAACAGAATTATTGTATACCAACATTTCATGACTGACTGGTGAAAAAATCAACATAATAACAAAAAATAAGACATTAGGGTTCCATTCCATCTGTAGAGCAAAAAATATTAAACCATTTTATGTATGAAAAAATATCTCCATTGTGATATTTCCCCACCAATCATGATCATTCCATCTACAGCAATTTTTATAATATATAGACATGAAAACAATCACATCAATTTTTTCTTCGGTATACCTAGAAATTATTCATAACCACAAATTAAATGACTTGATGTGCCCTGTAACACCACTTGTTACTTCCTCATATTCTAAATGATGTTACCCAAAGTGCTACAGAAAGTTATTATCTTGTACTGTGTTTGTCAACAATAATTATTACTCCATTGAAACTTCATTCTTATGCATGTATGAGAAGCCTTTTGTGTCCAGCAGTGTTGTGTTTTGACATGCATCACATAAGCAGCATGCTTTGTGCATCTCTGCTTTAGGACATGATCAACAGATTGCAAGTGCAATGCCATATGCCAAGAATCTGCTTTACTTAGTACCCTTAGGTACTAAAAACTAAAAAGAATCTTTACCTAAAAGAAAAAGGTAAAGTCCCAAGTGACAAGGACTCCTCAGGAAAAGGTCTCCATTGCCCCTGATCCCAGAGGCATGGACTCCCCACCACAGAAGTCCTCAGTTCCAATCAAGAGAACACCCTTGAGAAGGGTATAGAAACATGACATGTGTAGAATCTAAACAAAGTTCACTTTTGATGAAAGGGATGAAAAGGGATTAACATTGCCCTTCCATCATCATTTTTAAATGAAAATGAGGTCATAAAAATAAAGCATTGACCCAAAATGATCCACTTTTTAAAAATCCATCTTAATATTTTATGCAACGAAACAGCTCAGGTCACTATTTATAGATAGCTGTGGTGCAATCTTCACGCGCTGAAGCCATTGACATCTTCGAACTCAAAATTGAGGTACAAACAAATTTATTTGCTTTGCAAAAACAAGTTTCATTTTTTGCGATTGGTGATACATTTTTTGCGTGATCAACAATGTCTCCAACACAATCTTTGTGATAGATAAATTCCTCTGTTTTTGCAATCAATGACCTCTCCAATATGTTTCATTGCGGTCATCAAAGTAAGCCCTACAAATCGAGATAATACGCAACCAAGAATTCTTGCAAAAGATTTGAAATGTAGACTATCAAAAAATCCATTTAAAAAAATAGAAAAAGAAAAAAAGAATAGACTTTGGGACAAAGACTTTTTAGAAAAAAGAAACAAATCCATTTCAACCTTGCCTTCACTGGGCACCCAAAACCTTGTTCATGGCCTTATTTTAAATCCTCCTCTGGGAGATGCCCTAGAAAAGATGTCTACCAGCAAATCAAGCCCAGAAGGCCTCAAGCCACAAGAGTATGAAAGGAGCTCTGGGAGGTCCAAGCAACTCATCTCCTCCACTGCCGTGAACACCCCCAAGGTGATCAATAAAGTTAAGGTCTCTGAAAAGATGACCTTGTCTGTCTCCATTTTTAATGAAGGAAGTCCTGAACATCTCTTCAACTATGCCAAGACATCTCTGTAAATAAACTACCAGAGGGGATTGGTCATGGATTATAAGGAAGCCTGGAAGGCAGACCTCAAGGCTGAGGAAAAACTGACTGTGGCCACTGAGGCCAAGTAAAAATATAAGGGAACAGATGGAAATCCTACTATCATTAAGTCGTCAGGTGCTTCCAAAACACGGACGAGTGAGGCCGTTAAGTCCACTGGCCAAGCAATCTTCCTGCAGTACTCCATCCAACTTATAGAGATTGACCGTTGCCCTTGGACCACCATTGTTGAGGAGCAGGTTGACTGTGAGTCCGGGATGAATGTGTCTGGGAAAATGTCCGGCATCTTGGACCTCCTTTTGGGAGTGCATCCAGTTGCATCTGCAGACTGTCTTCACGACTTACTCAGCAGAGCAGGAACTGTTCTACATCAGCAATGGACTGAAGAAACCAAACAGGCTATCCAGCAGGGACTTTGTGCAATGGATCCAATGCCTTAATGAGTATGTGGAACTCTTCTTGTGTCTCCTCTACTCTTCAAAGGCTGCAAAGTCAACGAAAGTATGTGGGTCGTTTGATGATGCTGACTTGGCAATCAACATCCTCAGGATGGTTCCTTGGAACTGGCAGGACCAATACAAGCTCAGTGGAGCTTTGGTACCATGAAGTGTTAGGGAACTTCTCACAGTTCTCGAAGGCATCAAGAAGGCCTACCCAGCTGAGAAGGTTGGTGAACGACTCAAGAATGCAGCCAAGTCTAACGACTCATCTAAAAAGAAGATAGTATCTTTTAGTGACCTGATTCCAAAGAGACACCACACAGAGAAGTATTGCTCTCTCTGCAAAAAACATGGGGTTGCACATACCACCCATAATACTCTGGACTGCCGGAAGTATGATTCCAGGGTCCCTAAGAAAACTTCAAGGGAGCAAAACCAACAGGAACCTCTTGTGGACCCAAGAGACCTGCTTAGAGAGCAAGTCGCTATGCACAACTATCCGCTAAAATCAACAAACTTGCAAAGCCCAACAAGAAAATGAAACCTGCCATGACGAAACAGAAGAAGTGCAAGCTTCAAGAAACCAGCAACAGTGACTACTCAGACTCATCCTGAGATGATGGGTTGGGGTGTACTAGGAATTTACATAGTAAGTCAAACTGTAATAAACAAATGATTAACACTTATCCTAGTCCGATTAAAACTACCCCATATGCCAACATAACATTTTCTGATTCAAACAACACCAGTGAAGACCTAGGAAATCTCCCAGCTGAACCCATACAGCGTGAAATAACTGCAGAATTGTCAGACCCCTAACTGTTAGGTAACCTTTTCAATAGTGTGAACCCCCTTTTACAGGTAAAGAAGGACAGGTCACTGCTGTAGTAGCCAAAGCCCGCCACAGAATGACTGAAAATCCAACCCTTAAGAAGTTAAAACACTGTACAGGGCATCCTACCAGTTACACAGTCATCAGGATTAGACTAGGCAGTAGATCTGATGGTGATCTCCTGTTCCATGCAAAAGGAACAGAGAAATACTTTCCCTACTTGACTAGACAGGTGCCAAAGTCTTGGCACATGTCGAATGGGAGCTTCCTAACAAAAGGAAGAAGCGAAGTTACTTAAAGTTTTTTGAGTATTCGAACAGTAAGGAGTACTTAGTGACTCCTGACATAGTAGAGTATGATAAGGAGAAGATGACCAAGTCAGTATTGTTCAACCTCATTCTTGGATGTCAAACCATGAAAGAGCTCGGAATTGTTCTAGATTTTCAAACAAAAGAAATTACCATTGATCACGTCACTTTGTCAATGAGAGACATCAATAGTCTGACCCCATCAAACATGGATAAAGCCTGGGCTGTCAACAACAGCATGGTGCACAAACCACAAAGTACGCAGGAAGCGACCCATTGCGTAGTGAATGTCCTAGATGCTAACTATGAAATAGAAGACCTGTTAGCACCAATTGTACTCACCTTAGTCTCCCGATCAAAACTTGGTACTGGAGTTGCTCACAGAGTTTGAGGAACTTTTTGATGGAACACTAGGTGGTTGGAATACATAGCACGTGTCCCTTGAACTCAAGGAAGGTGCTAAACCATAACATAACAGGGCGTTCCCAGCACCAAAATCTTGCAAAGAAACAACTATCGAAGAACTTATTTAATTATGTGAACTGGGAGTGTTAGAGTTTCAGCCCGACTTGGAATGGGCATCACCATCATTTATTACTGCAAAGCAAGACAGAACTGTATGCTTTCTAACTGATTTTAGAGAAGTAAATAAATGAGTCGTTAAACTCATTCTCCTTACCCAAAATCAGTACAGTTCTGCAGGAGCTAGAAGGATTTACCTATGCTACAACCCTAGGCTTAAACATGGGTTATTATACCATTAGACTGGATCCTGATTCATCCAAAATATGTCCCTCATTTTCCCATGGGGTAAATATTCTTACCTCCAATTGCCAATGGGCATCGCAGGTTCACCAGACATTATTCAAGCAAAAATGGCAGCACTAATGGTAGCCTTGGAGTTTGTAAGAGCTTATCTTGATAATTTGTTATGCATCACAGAGGCAAATCTGGAAAACCACCTTGACAAACTGAAAATGGTGCCTACCAGGCTACGCAAGGCAGACATGTGAATCATTGCCCAAAAATTGTTTTTCTGTGCTATTGAAACAGAATACCCAGGTTATACCCTCACAAACACAGTGATTAAACCACAATAGAAAAAGGTCTTGCAATCTCACCACCAAAAAATGTCAAAGACCTCCATAAGTTCCTGAGCATAGTTCATTATTATAGAGATCTTTGGGCAAGATGCAGCAAAGTGCTTGCCCCACTCACCTCACTGGTAGGAGAATGTGGTCACACCAAGGTCACCAGAGCCGACAAGATGAAGAAACGTCCATGGTACTGGGACATGGTGCATCAAAAAGCATTCAATGATGTGAAGACTACAATTTCCAAGGATGTAGTCTTGGCCTACCCAGATTATTCAAGGGGATTTGAGATATACACTGATGCCTCATCTAAACAACTTGGATCAGTTATCAGCCAGGGTAATGGGCCACTTGCATTTTTCAGAAAGAAACTGCTGACAGCGCAACTGAAATGCAGCGTGGCCAAACTTGAATTTCTGGCCATAGTGGAAACACTCAAAGAGTTCAAAGGCATGTTGTGGGGACAAAGATTGAAAGTCTGGCCAGACCACAAAAATCTAATCCAAAACACTGTTGGATTAACTTCTGACTGTGTCTACAGATGGATATTGCTCCTTGAGGAATTTGGCCCTGAAATTATTTGCAATAAAGGCATACATAACACTGTTGCCAATGCCATCTCTTGCTTAGACTTTGGACCAAAACCAAGTGAGCACAAGAACTGGATGACGTTCACAAATTGCTGGTGTTACTACACCATGCAAGAAGAGAGTATGATAGACACCTCTGCATACCAAGAGGAATTAAATCTTGTGTTTACAAACTGCAGCAAAGAAGATGCAATCTAACTGCTTACAGTACGAGCAACTGCCCAAGCACAAAAACTTGATGCCAACTTGGAGAAGCTTAATGATGAGTTATGAGTACTTGACGCAATTGGTCAAGAGTACAGCAATCCTATACAAGGATGGAAAAATGGTCATTTCAAAAGCCCTTCAACATCATGCAGTCAGTTTGGTACCACCACTATCTACAGCACCCTAGACACACTAGACTCCAAGAAACCCTTCATGCTGCAATTTACTGGAAAGGTATGCAAAGTACTGTCAGTAAATATGTCAAAAACTGTTGTGCATGCCAAGCCAACAAGAGGCATAAGCATAAGTATGGGAAACTCCCTACTAAATTTGTCATGACAAATGGGGCCACAAGTAGTAAAATCCCCATGATGAACATTCTTGCTGCATCCTCTAACAACCCCAATTGTATTATTGATATTGTTCACATGAGCAAAAGAAGGGGAAAGGATGCATACTATATCTGTCAGCAGATGTTGCCAAGGATGTGGTTGCTTAATCCAGACAAGAATCTGTTTGATTTGATCTCATTTGATGGAGCTAGCAATGTGCAGAAAGCAGGTTCATTGATAGAACAGTATTTCCCTTGATGCACAGTCTCAATTGGGGTGGAGCACACAGTGTCTCTACTCTTTGGAAGAGTCATGGCTATGCGTCCTATGAAGGAAATGTGCGGGGTTGCCAAAAAGGTAAGTGGTCACGAATGTGTCCTAATTTTGCTACAACATCTAACCATGCCTCTCTTGTTATGTCCTTTTTGGTATTACTTTAGCGGAGGGAAGTTTTTGGGTCTGGAAGACATGCCCCACATGCTGCGTTTAGAAAAATTAGTCAGGTGCACAACCATGGGAGGATGCTTTTGTTCATTGAGCCATCTGAATGCAGGATGGGGGGAGAGGCACTTCAGCTACTCAGGGTGCTACAATTAAAGGACACAATAATGGAAGATACCATGAGTAGAGTGTTTGTGGAAGAAAAGAAATATCATTTCATTAGGAAGGTTGTTCATCATGAAGGTTTCTTGGACTTGCTGTTTGCCATTTGTCAATGCTGGTAATCACTTTTCTGCCTTTTAAGGTTGTCCGTTGTCCGATCTTGCAATCGGAGGCATTGACAAGCCTAAGTATTATGTCTGTCAGATAGACATACTTCTTGATTCTGGTTTAAGCAATGTTCTTGCAAAATGGCAGATGCCAGACTGTCCATCTCTTAAGATTGTTCTTGCTTCTGAAAGAAAGATTGTAAGGAAGAAGGGTGATGGCGGAGAAAAGACTGAAGGTTCAGAAGATGAGGATGAACAGATGGAGGAGGATGGCAAGTGCTCAAATCAATTCGTACTTTTATCATTCAATTATGAAGTCATGGCTGTTATATTTTCATTTTAGATGACAAATCAACTTCAGGTGATGAGAGTTCTCTTGAAGGAGAAGAAGCAGTGGAGTCAGATGACTCAGTTTACTCTGAAGAGCCTTATGATGAATTGGGGAAGTTAGCATACTGGTCCAAGAAGTACTTTGCACATTACAGGCCAAGACTGCTGCCAGACCATGTGAGGGCTGCGTACTTATATAGCCCACACCCTGACATCGTTAGGCATGCAGTGACTCCCGAGAAGATTGATCCCAAAGATTACATGGCCTGTGAAGGCTGTTGAAGAAGATCATTTTTCCTACAGAATTATAAGTACAGAGGAGAGAGAGAGAGATTGGAAGCTGAGGTGATAGACACCTTCCTGACTGAACTTGGACAGTTTCAGTCAAGGGATGGGCCATTCCAGTCTCACCACTTTTGATCATTGCTGAGGATGAGAAGACAACTGCACATGACTGGCATCACAACACTGCAAACGAAAAACACCGGTAACCTCCCCGTACACTCGAGTGTGCGGGGAGGCTACCGGAGCCCCCGGAATGGTATCTTCTGGTAACCTCCCGGTACACTTCTGTAACCCTCCGGTAAACTAACGGGAGGGTTACCGGAGTCTACCGGGAGGTTACCAGAAATTTGAGACCAAAAGGAGCTTTCGGATTTATTTCTACGTACGATAGGAATTGGTACTTTTTTACAGGAAAACAGACTTCTCAGTAAGTCTTAGAATCGATATCAATCTAATTAGTGGCTATAACTGCATTACTTAGTAGCTAAAAAAATGTTAATTGGTGGCATACCAGAAGTGTACAGGAGGGTAACCAGAAGTGTACAGGAGGGTAAGTGGAAGTGTACAGGAAGGTTACCGGAGAGTACCGGAGGGTTACCAGAGCGTACAGGAGGGCTACCGGAATGTACAGGAGGGCTACCGGAGCATATGGGAGGGCTACTGGGTCTTTTACTGTTGGACTACAGTAGTAGCAGAGTATGTGCAATTTATCTCAACCAATAAAATTAAACATACTACATCACCATATTTTAGGGGCCCGCCCAACTCATCACCCACCAAAATGACATGACACACATGCAAAAATTTCAGCCCCAAGCAAAAAAACAATACTGTGGACCATACACCAAGGTAGAAGAAAATTAATTATTTAATTGAAACTAAGCTGAAATGAAAACAATTGTAAAATAGTTCGGTTTCATCATAATTCACCTTAAATATTTACATGCCGCTGCCGATAGTTATTGGCAACACGGCGGTGCAAGGCGGGATGCCAAACTCAGTCTGTGGACTGAGTTTTGGCTGTTCCCAAGCCTAGCCTGAAAATAAATTAATTGAAAATTAGATGCAGTCAAAACAAGTGTTGAAATAATTGTATTCATCATAACTCACCTCTCTTAATATACCCGCTGCTGCCATTTGTTGTTGGCAACATGGCAGTGCAAAGCGAAATCCCAAACTCAGTCTGTGGACTGAGTTTCGGCAATTTTGCCAGTAGGCCTGTAACTATTTAATTGAAAAAAATTGACGAGTGGTGAGTATAATACTGCCAAAAAAGACGAGTTCATTACAACTCACCCTCAAAATATACCCGCCGCTGCCAATTGTTGTTGGCAACACGGCGGTGCAAGGCAGGAGGGTTAACTCAGTCTGTGGACTGAGTCTCAGTGATTTTGCCGGTAGGCCTGTAACTATTTAATTGAAAAAAATTGGCATGTGGTGAGTATAATACTGCCAAAAAAGACGAGTTCATTACAACTCACCCTCAAAATATACCCGCCGCTGCCAATTGTTGTTGGCAACACGGCGGTTCAAGGCGGGAGGGTTAACTCAGTCTGTGGACTGAGTTTCGGCGATTTTGCCGGTAGGCCTGTAACTATTTAATCAGAAAAAAATTGGCGTGTGGTGAGTATAATACTGCCAAAAAAGACGAGTTCATTACACCTCACCCTCAAAATATTCCCACCACTGCCAATTGTTGTCGGCAACAAGGCAGTGCAAGGCAGGAGGATCAACTCAGTCTGTGGACTGAGTTTCGGTGATTTTGCTGGTAGGCCTGTAACTATTTAATTGGAAAAAAATTGGCGTGTGGTGAGTATATTACTGCCAAAAAAGACGAGTTCATTACAACTCACCCTCAAAATATACCCACTGCTGCCAATTGTTGTTGGCAACACGGCGGTGCAAGGCAGGAGGATCAACTCAGTCTGTGGACTGAGTTTCGGCGATTTTGCCGGTAGGCCTGTAACTATTTAATTGGAAAAAATTGACTTGTGGTGAGTATGATACTGCCAAAAAAGACGAGTTCATATATACCCACTGCTGCCAATAGTTGTTGGCAACAAGGCAGTGCAAGGCAGGAGGATCAACTCAGTCTGTGGACTGAGTTTCGGCGATTTTGCCGGTAGGCCTGTAACTATTTAATTGGAAAAAATTGACTTGTGGTGAGTATATTACTGCCAAAAAAGACGAGTTCATTACAACTAACCCTCAAAATATACCCGCCGCTGCCAATTGTTGCTGGCAACACGGCGGTGCAAGGCGGGATGCCAAACTCAGTCTGCGGACCGAGTTTTGGCGATATTGCCAGTAGGCCTGTAACTATTTAATTGGAAAAAATTGGCGTGTGGTGAGTATGATACTGGCAAAAAAGACAAGTTCATTACAACTCACCCTCAAAACATACCCGCCGCTGCCAATTGTTGTTGGCAACATGGCGGTGCAAGGCAGGAGGGTTACCTCAGTCTGTGGACTGAGTTTCGGCCGTTCCCATGATGGGCTGGTGGGGTATCAATGTAATTGAAAAAAATCTATGTGATGTGAAAGCAGTGAAAGGGCACACTGCTACAGTTGCTTCTGGGTCAAGCACCGGTGTTGTAGTATGGTATGTACTATAACTATATCATACATACCGTATACTGTAGGAATATGTCGCGCAAGAGTGAGGTGCAGTGATACAAAGGAATAAGTAACAGTCATGTAGACACACTTCACCAATTTTCAGCCCATGTGTTATTCTTGTGTGTTCTCATTTTTTGGCGCAGTCACTTCTGATAGTACCATATTGTACATACCATATACAGTAAATGGCATACTTGATTTGAAAATATAAACAGGCCCAATGAGCACTCACCAAATAAAATCAGAGATCAAGCCTAGAATTGAAATCAAAACTAAACCCAACAGGTGATCTTGCTGTTTGTAACCCGTGATTCGCAAAATGTGAGTCATGAAACACACAACCACTCTGAAGATTTTTTGCTTCAAGGCTTAGCGTGATAAATGTATCTGTGGCTTAAACAATACTAAAAAAAACGGTAACCCTCCAGTACACTCTTGAAATTCTGGTAACCTCCATGTACACTCTGACATTTTGAGAGTGTACCGGAAGGCTACCGGTGTTTTTCATTTGCAGTGAAGTACTCTTTCCCATTCACCTAAGTATTTGGTAAGTTTGCATGTTTTGTGACATCAAAAACCAACAGGGATAGGAGGGGTGGAAAGACATTGGAAAGTAGTTAAGAGGAACAAAACAGGTCAGCAGGGTAACCTATCTCCCGAAAAGGCAAAGAAGGTGTCTACAAACACTGCAGCCCACAGCTACGAGAAAGCTCGGCTGCAAAGAGTAGAGTCTCAAAGGGCGGGGAGACTGTGGGAGGATGATGACTTTGAAAATTACAACAACTTCTGCTCAAAGCAACTTCTGGAGAAACCATTGAGTGTCATGAGAATTTTCAGTGCATGGGAAGAGGGATGGGAGAAAGTCCAATTCAATAGTGTTGGGGATGAAAGGTTTGCTGCACGGTTCTCTGCAAAGTATGAAGATTTGATGTGGTATGATCTTGATAGTAGGAAGTTGATGCAATCACCCAAGGGAGACTATGCAGTTCTGATTAAGCTTGACAAGAATTCTGGAAGGAAGAGAGAGAAGGGGAAAGGTTGGGCATATGTTCTCCTTGGAATGTATGAGGATGTTATGATGTCACCAAGACTCGGCTTGAGAGTGATCAAAGTACCTATGAATTTTATGAGATGAGTAGTGCTGGTGGGGAGGAATTCTACTTGTATTCCAGGGTTAAGGATTTGTGGTCAAGATGAATGTGAACATCTGGGATATATCAGTGATGAAGAAGAACATAATGAAACAGATGAAGGGCGATAAGTACTCTGCTTCTTCCCAAGGATTTGTGGTCGTGATGAATGTGAAAGTCTGGGAGATGTCAGTGATGAATAAGAACAGAATGACACAGATGAAGGGTGATAAGTAGTTTGCTTTTTCCCACAATGGTGTGTGCAGGTGGGTTTTTCAGCAAACTAATGAATAAATGATATTTTGAATGTACCTGTCAGATTTCTGATCACTGGAATATTACTGAAATATTACTGGTTACTGTAGTTCAATCACTTTTCTTGACTGTGCCATGAAAGAGCGTCAGAATGATTATGTAGTGACCTTAGCCGTTCGTCGCAAAAAATATCACGCGAAAATTATAGGTAGGTCGGACAGGTTTCAAAGATTTTGTTTTATGAGCTTATTTTGCTCTAATTGCAAGGATGGAAGGGCAGGGGACCTGCAATGCCAATCTTTGCAATGCAACTGAAATTTGTGTGGATTCTACACACAATTGGTATTCTCATACCCTTCTCAAGGCTGTTCCCTTGCCTGGGGCTATGGACTTCTGTGTTGGGGAGTCCATGCCATTGGGAGTAGGGCAGTGGACTCCTGCATTGGGGAGTCAGTGCCTTTTGGACCAGGGGCAGTGGACTCTCTTCCTGGGGAGTCCTGAGAATGATCCTTTTGGCTTTTGCACCAAAGGGTACAAAAATGGGCTGATTCTTGGCCTATGTGACTTGCCCCCACGAATGGAGTATCATGTAAAAATGAAACAAAATACCTAAGTGTTTATATGCAAAAAATGGGTTCTCATCAGAGTAACTCTAACAAATTAAAGAGTTGATTAAATATGTTTAACAAGTAAGTGTTGTTTGAAGAGGGAGAGGTCATTTTTTGTTATTTGAAAACTGACATTATTTGGGTTTTAAGTTTGGTTATTGAAAAAGTTGTAACTCATTGTATATTCAATCTTTTCGATTTTGTTCTGCATTGAATCCTGATGGTGCCATTCGTATGAACTAATGTGATAGTCCAAGGATCACTTTCATATCAATTTTCACCTTTGCAGAGAATACCATCTTTAATAAGAAGAAATTGATCACCAATTTTGTAGTCCCAATCACGACGTAGGCGATTTTCCCATTCTGTGTCTCCAATTTTATGCCAGTCAGCCAAGAAGGGAATGTCGAACACCATGTCCCGTCCAAAAATGGCTGCACCAGGGGAGGCTTTTAGTACTGTGTGGTAAGTTGATCGTATGGCCCACACAACGTTCATCATGAACATATCTATATCGCTTGGCTCTACTGAAGGGGCCATATTTCAGCTGTTTGAAGCATAGATGATATCACCTGATGCACTCGTTCAAGAATAGCATTTGCTTGTGGATTCTTGAAACTGGTAGGCTTACTTGTGCTCCCATATGATTCACATAGGGCTTTGAAGTGAAGTTTGAATTCACTTCCATTGTCATAAATTTTGTATTGACAACGTGGATACCTACTAAACCAGGCCTTGTTCACTAAGTTCCTGATCATTGCTGATGACTTATCAAAGTGTGCTAACTTAGGTTGCTCATGTGTCTTTTTACCCTTCCGCCCTTTTGTATCCGGGGGAATAATTGCCTCAGTGATTACCGGCAGTTCAACT
This sequence comes from Cyclotella cryptica, assembly GCA_013187285.1. Lineage (NCBI taxonomy): Eukaryota > Bacillariophyta > Thalassiosirophyceae > Thalassiosirales > Thalassiosiraceae > Cyclotella > Cyclotella cryptica. Next base: position 106,733 of record JABMIG010000155.1, read on the forward strand.
ATTTCAAACCAACTGGAAGCTGGATCAATCATAGTCAGACACATGAAATCAATTACTGTCCCATCTTTACCTTTGATTGTATACAGACCTATAAGGTCCACAAATAGTACCTCCCAAGGGTTTGTGATGGCGATCTTAGTAGGGAGTTTCCCATACTTATGCTTATGCCTCTTGATGACTTGGCATGCATGACAGTTTTTGACATATTTACGGACGTTATTTTGCATACCTTTCAAGTACATTGCAGCACGCAGGGTCTCTTTGAGTCTAGTGTGTCCAGGGTGCTGTAGATAGTGGTGGTACCAACTAACTACACGGTGTTGAAGATCTTTTGGAATGACCATTTTTCCATCCTTGCACAGGAGTGCCGTACTCTTGTCCAATTGTGTTGAGTACTGATCTTTCATTGTCTTCAAGCTGGCATCAAGTTTTTGTCCTTCTGTAATCTCTCGTACTGTTAAGGGGTAGATTACATCTTCTTTGCTGCAGTTTGAAAATACCAGATTCATTTCCTCTTGGTATGCAGAGGTGTCTATGACACTCTCTTCTTGCATAGTGTAATGATACCAGCATTTTGCAAGCGTCATCCAGATTTCATGCTCACTCAGAATGGGTCCAATGTCTAAGCAAGAGATGGCATTGGCAACAGTGTTTGAGTGATTTTGATATGAACAATTTCAGGGCCAAATTCCTCAAGGAGCAATATCCATCTGTAGGCACAGTCAGAAGTTAATCCAATGGTGTTTTGGATTAGATTTTTGTGGTCTGGCCAGACTTTCAATCTTTGTCCCCACAACATGCCTTTGAACACTTATAGTGTCTCCACCATGGCCCGTGGTTCTAGTTCGGTCACTCTGTATTTCTGTTGCTCCGTCGACAGTTTCCTGTTGAAAAACGCAAGGGGCCTATTACCCTGGCTGATAACTGATCCAAACTGTTTAGTCAAGGCATCAGTGTATATCTCAAATTCCTTTGAATAATCTGGGTAGGGTAGTCTTTATGTCATTGAATGCTTTTTGATGCACCGTGTCCCAGTACCATGGACGTTTCTTCATCTTGTTGGCTCTGGTGACCTTGATGTGACCACATTCTCCTACCAAAGAGGTGAGTGGGGCAAGCACTTTGCTGCGTCTTGCCCAAAGATCTCTATTATACTGGACCATGCCCAGGAACTTACAGAGGTCTTTGACATTTTTGGCGGTGAGATTGCAAGAATTGCCTGTACCTTTTACTGTTGTGGTTTAATCCCTGTTCGTGTGAGGGTTTAACCTAGATATTCAGTTTCTATGGCACAGAAAAACAATTTTTGGGCAATGATTCACAAGTCTGCCTTGCATAGTCTGGTAAGCACCATTTTCAGTTTGTCAAGGTGGTTTTCCAGATTTGCCTCTGTGATGCATAACAAAACATCAAGGTAAGCTCTTACGAACTCCAAGGCTGCCATTAGTGCAGACAATTTTGCTTGAATAATGTCTGGCAAACCTGCAATATGTCCATTGGCAACCGGAAGTAAGAATACTTGCCCCATGGGAAAATGAGGGACATATTTTGGATGAATCAGGATCCAGTCTAAGGGTACATATTTTTGGATGAATTGTGATCCAATCTAATGCTATAATAACCCATGTTTAAATCTAGGGTTGTAGCAAAGGTAAATCCTTCTAGCTCTTGCAGAACTGTACTGATTTTGGGTAATAGAAATGGCTGTCTGACTAGTCATTTTTTACTTCTCAAAAATCAGTGAGAAAGCATACAGTTCTGTCTTGCTTTGCAGTAATAAATGATGGTGATGCCCATTCCAATTTAGGCTGAAACTCTAACACTCCCAGTCCGCATAATCGATTCAATTCTTTAATATTTGTTTCTTTACGCGATTTGGGTACGGGGTATGCCCTGCCATGATATGGTTTAGCGCCTTCCTTGAGTTCAAGGGACACGTGCTCTGTGTTCCAATCACCTAGTGTTCCATCAAAAAGTTCCTCAAACTCTGTGAGCAACTCCAGTACCAAATTTGGTCTTGGAGACTAAGGTGAGTACAATTGGTGCTAACAATTGATTAGAGGTCTGCCATTTTATAATTTGCATCTAGGATATTAATGACTTGTTGTGTCACTTCCTGCGTACTTTGTTGTTCGTTTGCCATGCTGTTGTTGACAGCCTAGGCTTTATCCATGTTTGATGGGGTCAGACTATTGATGTCTCTCATTGGCAAAATGACTTGATCAATGGTAATTTCTTTTGTTTGAAAATCTAGAACGATTCCAAGCTCTTTCATGGTTTGACATCCAAGAATGAGGTTGAACGCTGGCTTGGTCATCTTCTTCTTATCGTACTCTACTATGTCTGGAGTCACTAAGTACTCCTTACTGTTTGAATACTCAAAGAACTTAAGTTAACTTCGCTCCTTCCGTTAGTTAGGAAGCTCCCATTTGACATGTGCCAAGACTTTGGCACCTGCCTAGTCAAGTAGGGAAAGTATTTCTCTGTTCCTTTTGCATGGAACAGGAGATCACCATCAGATCCACTATCGAGTAGGATCCTGATGACTGTGTTACTGGTACGATGCCCTGTAGAGTGTTCAAGGATCTTACGGGCTGGATTTTCAGTTGTTTTACAAAGCGCTTTGGCTACTACAGCAGTGACCCGTCCTTCTTTACCTGTCAAAGGGGTGTTCACACTATTGAAAAGGTCACCTGACAGTTCGGGGTCCCACAATTTGGCAATTGTTTCACACTGTGTGGGTTCAGCTGGGAGATTTCCTAGGTCTTCTTCTGGATTAATCGGACTAAGATAAGTGTTCGTCATGTCATTACAATCGATTTTACTACATGATTTCTTAGTACTCCTCAACCCATCATCTCAGGATGAGTCTGAAATTTTAGCGGATAGCTGCGCATAGCTACTTCCTCCTCATGCAGGTCTCTCTGGTCCAAAAGAGGCTCCATTTGGTTTTTCCCCTTGAAGCTTGGCTTCGGGCCCCCATTGGATTCATACTTCTGGCAACCTGGTGTGTTGTAGGTGGTATGTGCGCCCCCATGTTTTTTTGCAGAGAGAGCAGTACTTCTCTGTGTGACGTCTCTTAAGAATCCATTCACTGAAGGAGACCGTCTTCTTTTTAGACAAGTCGTTAGACTTGGCTGCATTCTTGGGTCCTTCTTCAACCTTCTTGATAGGGTAGGCCTTTTCAATGGGTTAAAGGACTTCAAGAAGTTCCCTGACACTTTGTGGTACCAAGGCTCCACAGAACTCATATTGGTCCTGCCAGTTCCTAGGAACCATCCTGGGGATGTGGCTTGCCAAATCAGCATCATCAAATGGCCCACATACTTTTATCAACTTTGCAGCCTCCGAAGAGTAAAACAGGCACTGCAAGAGTTCTACATACCCGTTAAGGCGTTGGATCCTCTGCACAAAGTCCTTGATGGGTACCCTGTTTGGTTTCTTCAGCCCATTGCTGATGTAGAACAGTTGGTATCCTTTATGCACAGGTGAAAGTAAGTATGAAAGTGATCCTTGGACTAGCACATCCATTCATACGAATGGCTCCATCATGATTCAATACGGAACAAAATTGGAAAGATTAAATATACCAAGAGTTACACCATTTTTAACAATCGAACTTAAAACCATATTAATGTTAGTTTCAAATGACAAAAACGGACTCTCCCTCTTCTCTCCACACTTATTCATTATATTTTTTTTCACCAACTCTTTAGTTTTTATAGTTACTCTCGTGAGAACCTTTTTTACCTTAAAACGCTTAGATATTTTGTTCATTTTTACCTGACACTCCGTTCGTAAGGGCAAGTGGCATGGGCCAAGAATCAGCTCTACCTATTGCCCTTAGGTACTAAAACCTAAAAAAGAATCTTTTACCTAAAAGAAAAAGGTAAAGTCCCAAGCGGCAAGGACTCCTCAGGAAAGGGTCTCCATCGCCCCTGATCCCAGAGGCATGTACTCCCCACCACAGAAGTCCACAGCCCCAATGAACAGAACACCCTTGAGAAGGGTATAGAAACATGACATGTGTATCTAAACAAAGTTCATTTTTGATAAAAGGGATGAAAAGGGATTTGCATTGGACTTCCATCCTCATTTTTAAATGAAATAAGGTCATAAAAATAAAACATTGACCCACATCGATCTACTTTTTAAAAATCCATCTGCATATTTAATGCAACCAAACGGCTCAGGTCATACATACACCACATATTTTGTACTATTGCACAAATAAGCAATCAGTTCAGTATCATTTCAATAAGTGATCCAAGCTGCAACACATTTTCATTCACAAGAGGTGGAGAGGTGGAGAGGTGGAGAGGTGGAGAGGTGGAGAGGTGGAGAGGTGGAGAGGTGGAGAGGTAGAGAGGTGGAGAGGTCGAGGTCAAGCTCAAGCTATCCCGTCGGAGATTCTAAAGTCATCTGAAATCAATTCTGTTCATCAACAGCCACACACCCATATATTTTCCTCCCCAAAACTCTGGTTGGTTGCTGAGTTATGCACTTTATTGCTAAGACTCACCACACACCCAGCACGCACACCACCCACCATACATATGAATTTGTTTTGTGGCGGCAAGTGGAAAAGGGCAAAAATATTGAAGCCTGCGCCACCTCGTTACGTATCATACTGCAATAGAGGTAACTTGAATGGAAACCTTTACTTTTTGGCCCATGTTAGCATCGCTAGCTTTGCAGATAGTATAAGATATGTTCTAAAGTATCTTTTGACATTTGCCGGTTCCTCAACACCAAAATATACGGTAGTTAGGGGCAAGAGCAAATTTGCTTCATCCATTTTGGACTATGTCACTAATTAACAATCTAATATTAGGAGGACATGGTCACATAAATAAGCTCTATTTGTCTCATGATATATCAGTCATGGGAAGCATGACTCTTCATGGTCATATCAAGAGTTTGATGTTGACATGGACTTACTATTTTCTAACCTAGATAGCCCCACATTTCTTTCCATGTTGGGATGGTGACGTTATTTCTTTACTTGAAATATTATTGGGAGTTTGTGTAAATTTACCTCATCTATCAGTCAATAAGCGAGGGTACCTTAACCCGGAGACCAGCGGTCAATTCCCCATTGCATAGTGCTGGCAGTGATCTTTGATTGGTAAAACATGTCAAACCCTGTAGTGGTGGGCTTACTAATTCTCTGTTAGCTTAGTAGGTAGAGCACAACACTGTTAATCTTGAGGTCATGGGTTTGAGCCCCACATCAACAGTACTTGTGACTACTGAGGCATGCTCCCATGGCCTGGATTCCTGTTTAAATAAATAACTTTCACAGTCTGACTTTTTTGCAAGAATTTTCAGTCAAGGGGTCAACAATTCGTAAGGTGTCATGTTATTCCAAGATGGATTATCTTGACTAGTTCAATATAATCTTGACTAGTTTAATGATATTTTGTGAGTTTCATTAAGTCCTGGTATCCTACCATGGAGACCAGGGTTTAATTCCCCGTCACAGAGTGCTGGTGGTGATCTTTGATTGGTTAAACATGACAAAGCCTGTAGTGGTGTGCTTGTTAAATCTCTGTTATTTAAGCAGGTAGAGGTAGAGCAAGACTTTTGATTTTGAGATTGTGGGTTTGATCCCCGCATCAAGGCATACAAGCTGATGGAGTTCATTTAAATGGAGACTGTGCAGCAGATGAAGCAGAAAGCAAGTACTTGTATTCAAGAAAAGTTGTCAAATGTACAAGTAAAATAGATATCTTACCATACAATTGATGTCACCCCATTGACTTCTTTAGCATCTACCCTTTTTCTGTCCTTGAAATATTACACAGAGTTCATAGAAATGTTCACCTGAAAATTATAGAGCCGACTCCTAATACCCCATCAGAGAGTGTACTCAAGAAAAGTCATCAAACAGATAGCATACCATAGGTCATCATATTTACTGCGAGTGAGGTAGGTGCACATGTCGCCCGGACACAAGAGATACACACTTTCAATCTCTTGCACTTCCCCTGCTGCAAAAATCTTGCGGTAACGATGCAACATCTGAAAATTTCCAGTGGCCGTTGGGCTTCGAACAATGACAAGCTATGTAACCTATCTATATAATCATTCTTGATAGTGGCAAAGATCTTTCTCTTGTGGTCGAAAAACAACAACTAGGTATCAGGAATAATTTTGATAGGCAGCAGGCACATTGCTAGTTTTACTAGTTATGAGTGTTACACATGCATATTGTAAGTTCCTTAGCAAATTTAACTAGCAGCTCATGCCTCATGTAAGAAACACATATTAGTAATATTTCTTCGTGTGTGTTCTAAAAAGCCAATCTCACACTTAATTTTTCATTTTTCATGCACCACTTGCACACAATGCAAAGACACCATTCAGACATCAGGAAGGATAGTTGAAAGAGACAGTATTTGTGGTGATAGTATAAATGCCTCATTGGATGTTTGTCACAGAAAAATCTCATTGGCTTCTCAACAAAGAAATATTTCTTAAGCCTAATGAAATAAGCGATCTTGCATGACTATTGATATCAATATAATCAGCATGGCCCAACACAATTTCTCCATGGAGTTCTGCAGACTCTGACAGACCTGCCAAAGTCTGAAGAAGGTCAAAGAAATCCAAAGAAGGCTAGTTTCATTGGCAATCCAAAGACCTTACTTTTTGGTGTAGGAATCAAAATTAAGTTTTTGTTTGTACTACCACGACATGATATCTTATTTTTGGGTCTGGATTAATGAAAAATTTAGAAAATAGTTATAGAGCCTACTCACAAGTCCACTTTCTTTGTACATGTGCCAAGGAATCCTCCAACACAATCATCTCAGGAAAATAATTATCTTACATGGATTGCTAGATTTCTGGCCAACTTTGGCAGACTTCAGCAGATTTTTAAGTGATGTATTCTTGGATAAAAGTACTTCCTTTGTTTTACAAAACATATTTTGCCAGTTCTTGCCAGATGCACACCACACACACCACTGTGAACCATTCACACGAACTGAAAACTAATCACACACAAAAGCACACACCGTTCCCACACCACTCACATACGAAGCACATAGCACTCCCACACCACACAGACAAACCAAAACATTGAAAAACATTTTTTCTCATTGTTCATAAATTTCAATATGTAGCAAAAATTCTTTTTGGAGAATGATAAATGTGAGTACTGAAGAAGAGCCTTTCTTCCCTGTCTTGTTTCGCATGGGGGGACGACCAAAAATACTAGACTCTACCCAAAGCTAACGGGGTAATATGAGGTAGGTAAAATAGTTTCTTTGGGAGACCCAAGTCCAAGATTTTTTACTCGGCTTTTGTTAGGTTGGAGTCTATGGTATGTAAGGCTGCATAATGTGTATTGGAAATGACTGAGTTTAAGGGAATTTCAGTCAGATGTTGTATTATTGGTTACAATTTTGATTTACTTTATTTTTATGACTGGAAATTTCCCGTAAGACCGGTTACAGCCACAGGTACTATTTTGTGTTCGATTAACTATTTTCCACCCAAATTTGCCGAAATAGCAGCTAGACCCCCAAGTTCACCAGTGTAACCAAGGTAAGATTTCCGTTCAGTTGCCAAAACAAACAGTAAACCTTCTTTTTCTGACCAGTTCCTATTCAAGGTTGTTTTGGAAAACTGTTCCATTTTTTGGAGTTGCTAAATCCAGACTTGTCATGTCTACATGTCTTTGGATACTAGTTCGGATGACAAGGCTGGAACACTTCCCACAGAGGAACGTTGGACTGCACATCAATAGAAGTGAATACGTGATCAAGTGGCAACACATCTGTCATCTGAATAATCTGTTGACCGCAAACAGGTTGCTTTGTTTATCATTTGCATGACAACCAGGAGGTCATTCTGTCTCTATAGTACCTCCTGTTATTTGCACCAGCACACAAGACCGTGATTATTTGTGAGAAGATGTGGACAAGGAAGAGACTCTGGTGACGTAGCATAATATGCTATAGCCGAGTAATAGAATTCCAGGGAAGATAAGGTATCTATGCCAGAAAATCCCTCCACAAGTAAGGTAGATTTTTATTTTAGCAACCCTTGACGTGCGAAAATAATATTATGATGATCATGGCTGTGCGATGACAGTCAGTTTCTATTACTATGGCAACCGTATGCTCCTATGGTAACCACAAATAATTAGCAACCAATGATAGCCAAAAATAGAGTAGCCATTGCTGAAACCAGTCTAAGTTTGAAGGTAGTTTGTGTTGTATCTTGAGAAAAATAGATGAGAATGTGTATGGTACCCCCTGCTGTGTTCAACAATAATTTGTATTATTGTAGAAAAATTGGGGTAGGATGATTGCCCCAAGGTAGATATGCCCTAGTTACCCAACAAGGTACCATGTGTATCATAAGTTAATGACCACCGCGAAGATAATGCCTTAGTCTGAAATCTAACAATATCACAGAGTCCCCACAGAGTCCATGGCCATTTCCTCCCCCATTTTTATTATTTTCCATGGGGGGATTTCTACAAGCTCTGCGATCATGGGGATTCTCCCGCCCCATAGTCAAAATATTGATTCTGTTGATGGTCTGGGGGCGGCGTAGGTCAGGATAGGACCCCCTCAGGAGCATGATCCCCTGTAACCCTGTCAGATCATTGACATAGCAAGTGCTCAACTGCCATCGCATGAGCTTGACTGCCATTGCACAAGCTCGACTGCCATCACACAAGCTCAACTGCCATGGCACACAAGCTTGACTGCCATCGCACGAGCTCAACTGCCATTGCACAAGCTTGACTACCATCGCACGAGCTGGACTGCATTGTGCACAAACTACTCAGCAATTGACGGAAAAAAAGAATGTGAGTTTTTTATCACTGGTTTTTTCTTTCAGGATTATCTGTCAATACACAATAGTTGCTAATTCTTTTTCATATTCAATGCAGGAGATAAATTGGGCCTGAAATCTATTGGACTCTACTGTTTGCTGTCATAAATTCAACAAGACTTGCCTCAGCTCATGCCCTGCCCTTCGCTCACATGGATCTTGATCAGGTGCTGTCTGAGCTGAGTAGCAGTAGTTCTTGTCTTTTTATGAAATGACTCCCCCATCTGTATTGAGAAAGAGTTTTCCTAGTTCTTTAGAAGAGCAATCAATTGACTCCAGTCATGGAAATTCTGATCCTTACAGGAGTCACTTTCACTCTCGTAGAAACCAGGAGAAAAAACTTGGTCCTCTCTCATGGAAGCCGGTAGACAAAACTTGGCCCTCTCTCGTGGAAGCCAGGAGACAAAACTTGGCCCTCTCTTGTTGAAGCCGGGAGACAACACTTGGCCCTACCCAACAATCAGCCAAGTTAATCGAAACATGTTCTGAAAATATTGGTCATTGTTAGCATTCTGGGAGTAGTAGCAGTTCTCATGATCAAATCTGGCATTGTGTGTAATATTTTGACGATGTCAGTGCAGATCAATTCAACCAAATATGAGATTCATCAGATGTGACAGGGTGTTTTGACACTAATAGCAATACCGGGTGTCTTGACCATCGCTGTTGGGGAGACCTTTGTAGAGGAATGGATGCCGATCAACTTAAGGGTGAGGTTTATCAGTGAGCCATGTGTCACAAGGGCATATTCAAACAATGATTATGTGGAAAGGTACTAGCTACAAATATCTATTGAATTCCTTTGTTTAGTGACCATAGTCCATATATATGTTTTGAACACCTTACCAAATTAGTGACATAATCATTATAAAACACCCACCAACAACATCTTAATAAAGTTAAACTGATAAAGACTTAAAAACACCCCCATCTAATAACTTATTATGGCAAGTCCTCCAGCTAATATCCCCAACCCTGCTCTTGTACCAGGCATCCTCTCTCTCATCATCATAAGTAGTCGACCTAAGCCATTACGATATAATCCTGTATTAAGTAGTAAATGGTAGATACGTTGTGATGAAATAGTTGTTGTTGATAAAATTGTGAGCTTATTATTATGAACAAATGAGGATGGAAGGGCAATGCTATCCGTTTCATCCTAAAAATGAAACAATGGGATTTTGTGTGGGTTTCTACACGGTATTTTATATTTATGGTCAGTTTTGGTCACTTTCCTCAAAATGGTCACAGACAAATGGCTTATATAATATATTTAATCGAAGTTAGTGGCAACAAATATCAGATAGCTACGGGTTTGAAACCCATACTACAATCGCAATAACATAGATTTTTATTCATGTCTGAATATAAACTATAATGGGTTACGTAAATCCTGGTCACCAGGAGAGGGCAATAGTGAACACAAATTTTTGAATGAATTCAACAAATTTGTTAATATATTTTTTATTTATGTCTGGATATCATTTAAACACACCTTTCTTGTATGCTGCCTCACAACCAGCCTGAAAGTATTCAAATTGTTATATACATAATCATGGGGTATGCATATTCACATTCATACATGAATATTAAAAATACCATACTATACGTCTTTACATATATATAGGAATGTAGGTTTTTGATAAACAAAAATGCCATTTTTCGTACACACATTTTAAATATCCGTTGGTTGCTCACTTATTTGTGCCACCTCGCTAATTTTTTTGTATGGTAGGTACCACCTTATTATACCCATGCTGCAATCAGGCTGCTCCAGGACTGCTTCCACCACCATGCAAATATCAGGCCAATTAGAATAACCAACCATGAGCAAAATGATTGTTTTGGCATGACCAGATTGTGATGATGCAATACCACCATGATCACATCTTGAAGGGACGACTTTTTGGTAGAGTAGACGCGTGAAATGTGCCTGCTGTGACTGTTTTTTCCCGGTGCTGCATGTTTTTACTGTTGAGCAGTGGTCACAGGAGAGGAGCCTCACGTCCCCGTGGCCCATCCGGATTCATACTTTTATTTTACGTGAGTGTATAGGACTTACAAACTCTCATTTTTCGTCGAAATGTGCTTTTTGCCTTGGCACCTCACGCCAATATCAGGAAACAGAATCTCAATTCATGGAACGAATCGGAACGACGCACAATATAGATTTTTACGCAATTGTGCTAATTTTATTGACACAACTGCAATGTCATGCTCCTTTGTTTGCACAAAATCGATTTGTTATGTACATAACTTGCTGCATAGGTACGTCTGTTATGTATAACAACTGTTTATGTATATCGTGCGAATTTTATTAACACAACTGTTATGCTCCTTTGTTTGCGCTTTGCGCAAAATCGATTCGTTATGTACATAACTTGCTGCATAGGTACGTCTGTTATGTCTGTCAAGTGTTATGTATATAACATCATTTTTTGTGTAAATTATGGGTGCTACCTCTCCAGAGGAAGGCAAGAAGAAGAAAATGACATGACATTCTATGATCTAAAAAAAGGTATGTGCATGAAATTGTTATGTATATAAAAAGCAGTTTTGACACTTAGCATTTCCTAACATTGATCATATGTAAAAACCTATTTCAGCAAAGGTGAGGATGTTGGGATTTTTGCTAATTAATTATGTATATAACATGAACTAATTTGCGACTTTGACTGGGGGGTTGCCATGAAAAAGATTATAGGCATTGGAAAAATGATGGAACAGGGAGAGCGGTATGTTTGTAACGGGGTTATGTATTTAACATGGTTCATTTTCGCATGCGCCAGGTGAGTACCAACTGATTACTTGATGTTTAATGAGACACACCAGCCAATATGGTGTTGATATTTTTGGATGAGTGACAAGATGATTTCTCGATGTTTTTAAAGATATTGCTGTATCATGGTGTTGATATTTTTGGATTGCGACGTGAAAAATGGTGTCGATATATTTGGTTCCACGGCAGGAAGAGTTCTCAATGTTTTTGAAGATGACGCTGTATCTTGGTGTTGATATTTTTGGATTGTGCGGGAACAAGAAGATAGAGCTTTTTCATGGTGTCAATGTTTTCGGATTGCGCAGTCCAAACGCTTTTGACATGTTTGGATGTGCGACAGGATGATTTTCTCAATGTTTTTAAAGATGACACTGTATCTTGGTGTCGATATTTTGAGATTGCTCCAGTTTCGGATTGTGCAATAACTGAACACTTGATGTTTTATGGAGATACACTAGCCCAAATGGTGTCAATATTTTTGGTTCTGCGGCAGGAAGATTTCTCAATGTTTTTTGAAGATGACGCTGTATCTTGGTGTCGATATTTTTGGATTGCGCGGGAACATGAAGATAGCACTGTATCATGGTGTCGATGTTTTCAGATTGTGCAGTCCAAATGGTTTCAATATGTTTGGATGTGCAACAGGATGATTTTCTCAATGTTTTTAAAGATGGCACTGTATCTTGGTGTCAATATTTTGGGATTGCGCCAGAACTTAAAGATAGCACTGTATCATGGTGTCGATGTTTTTGGATTGCGCAATAACTGATTACTCGATATTTTATGAAGACACACCAGCCCCAATGATGTTGATATTATTGGACGTGCAAGAGGAATGATTTCTTGATGTTTTTAAAGATGACGCTGTATCATGGTGTCGACATTTTTGGATTGTGCCAGAACTGAGAGGTGGACTGTGCACTCGATTTCTTATGGATGGCGTTGTAGTTATGTAGATAACTGATGATGATGTTTTTGGATTGCACTAGGAATAAAGTTATTGATGTTTTCAAGAATGGGCCGGATTTGTGACACGGTTCCAGATATGGTAAGTGCGAGCGAGTGATTGATGAAATTTTGCTACAAGAAATGAATCCCAACACAATGTTGAAATCCGGTATGTTTATACAACTTGGTTATGTATATAACTTTACCAAAAACCAGGTAAGACACATTGTGAACATGTACAATTGAATTCATCAAAAATGATATGTATATAACATTGGTATTTCCTTGATCGCTCACATCTTGGTATGTTTGTGACGTCATTATGTATATAACCGGCGCAGAGTAGATGTATTCAAGGTTTTTTCCACAATGCAGCATGTCCCTGCAGTGGTTTTTTTGACCTCCAAGATGTTGAATTTATGTCAATCCATAAATTAATGTAGTAAACATGATTTTTCCCTGAAAGGGATAGTATTTTGGAGTCAATATATAACTTATAATATGATAAATTCACTGACCAGTTTGAGGAAAGTGACCAAAACTGACCAAAAATATCTCAAACCTTCTACACAATCCTAGTATATTTATACCCTTCTCTTGAGGATGTTCTAATAGGGAGGCAATGCTATTGCCTGGATCCAAAGATATGGATCTTTGTCCTTGTCAGGACCTCTCTTCACTTGGGAGGTCAGGATGAGTCCCTACTTGGGAGTTTCGATTTAGTACCTAAGAGCACTAAATAAGTTAGGTTCTTTGCCTATGTCAAGTTTACCCTAGAGTACAACTATAGGGTAGATAATCTGCCTATGTCACTCACCTCCATGATTGGAGAATTAGCGTGGCTTGCAGAAAAGTAAAACCTCTGTGAGGAAAAAATCCGATTACAAGCCAGACTTGCAGAAAAAAACTACTGGTTGAGTTTAAAAATGTGCAAGCTGCCTGTGACGTTTTTACATACATATTATTGTATGTACTATATGAAGTGTAAGTTCTTGTGGAGAGGGAGATTTGGAATGGCTTGTGATAAAGCTGGTGTTTTTGTACTCTCCTAAGCCAAATGTATACGACTTACTTCCGTGTGAAACCCTGATTGTCTTATCATATAACTTTTGTGATAGTCCAATTATCACAGCTGTACAGACTGAATATTTGTGCGAGGTAAAAGACCTGTGTATACTACGCATTGCTTTCATGGACCATGTGACCTAACTTTGATGAGGATCAAGTAGGGTTGGTTTGGTGTTGCCTGGTGTCTCCTGTTGAATTTGTATGTGTGTGCAAAAGTGGGTTGCCGAACATCAATTCCATCTTATGATTGCTACACTACATTGAGGCAATAGGCACTGCATAGTAGGTATGAGTGAATGGCATCTGAGTGTTTGTGTAGGAAAACATTGTGCCGCTAGACGCTGCTGACAAGACCATGATGTGTCAGCAGGCCAAGCATCTGCTTGATCTCTAGTTAATCATTCACTTTTTGGTTTTTAATTTTTTTGAAGACTCTGGTTGACTTACACTGGGAATCCAAATGAAATACATATGGTCCGAAAGTGTAGTGTAGAAACTACACCTTAATTGTTACATTGTGTGTACAATGTGGATATTGAACCAGGTCTAGGTACGAAGGTGCTGATAGTACAGATATTCTGTTACTTCCTTTTATGCATCCTTGGTGTGAGAATTTGTCCTTCTATCTGCTCTATCACCCCTATGTAACCATGGGAATAGTTGCCCAAAAGGGTCAACTACTGGCAAATGTACAATGTCAAGTCATACTTAATGTATTGACTAGAATCATTGGAAGGTCCAAACATCAATGTCTATGTCTTTTTTGTACCATGAACAGTATGGAGTCATTCTTTATGACATCGTTTTGTACTTTGTATCAAGGATCCTTGAGGGAGGTCTGTGCATGTAGAACTCTTTTTGTTGGTGGTAATGACATTGCAACATAGCTAAATGTGCATGTGCGTACCTTTTTTGTATTTTGAAAGACAGTTGTTGACTATTATCTTATGGTTTATGGAACCATATTGTGTCTTCACAGCAAGCATCATGGAGAACTAATTTTTCTTGATGTTGACAACATAATTGTTGTCTTCTATTTGGATTTGTCTAAGCTAATTAAGCCATACTACATTTCTGTGTATAGCTGCTTTTGGTTTGCACTGCATGCCAACATGGTGCTACATGTCTCTGAGTAGAGATATTTATGGTTTGGCTTATCTTTTGTGTGAGATGTTATTCCCTGTTAGTGAGGGATACTCACAAATCTTTGTGCTGTGGTTTTACACAAACAAAGGTTGTGGATCCTTTGTGTTGTTTCCTCATATAATTTTGAGGCTTATTTTATGGTTTGCTGTGCAACACTTAGTTGCACTACCTATTGTAATCCCCTTGTCTCTAGTAAAAAGAACAACATGTTTTGGTGACTCTATGAGTCTCTGCTTATGGATACCATATTTTGTGTTCTCATGGGTAGTTCCGAAGGTAAACCATCAGGATTTTCACAAGAGAGTCAAGTACAAGTTATTGAGTCTCAGTGAGACCACTATCTAGTAAGACACAGTTTGTTTGAATATCCAATAATGTTTAACATGGTCAAGGATTTTATCTTATTTTATTCTGTGTTTATGCACCCTATGTTCAGAAAGCTCTACTAGAATACGAGCAATCCCAACCTGAGTTGGTGATGCTCTAGACTTGTTGCGGTAACAAATGTCTAACATTAATGTGTCTCCCTTTTGTGTACCGTGTCTCATGGGCCATGTCAGTGGCTATTTGTGATATCGTACCTCCTACTCTACAATCCTAGTTGCGAGTGAGGTGAGACAATCATATTGTCTTACCTAAGGTTCTGCCTTGTACTGGACCACCCAGTGACATGCGAGTTCCCTGTATATGCAAATATTTAGAAAGTTTAACTGCTTGTAAGCATGCTCTTTTGCCATGATAAGACTTTGGGTCTGCTATTAAGCCCTTGTTGTCTTTGTGCAGAGGTGTTGTGGTTTGCCGATCAAACTGTTACTCGCTGCTTGGTAAGTCCATCCTAACCTTGTTAAAGGTGGTCTTCCATGCTAGCCTTTGGAGACTATCATATTCTCCAAGTGAGTTCTATTCAGAACCACATGGCCATCATTGATTCCGTTTTATGTGCTTTTGAGGCACATGGAAAACCCATGATTGTTGCTACTAGCCCTGAGTAGGTGACACCTTCTTCAGCTTTTCTAGGCATGAAATGGGTTCTGGATGCGTCAGTATCCAATCTAATAATTTGTTGACTTGTCAAGAAGTCTTACTTGATGGCTGAGTTGAACTGAGCAACTTCTACAGTACTGTAATGATTCTTTGAGCTTGGACAGGATTCCTAACTTTTTGTCCATTTTTACTTATTTTAAGAATCACTTTTTGGTGTACAGTAATTTACTTTTGTTTGGGTGTTCTGTTCTTGTACAGCCAGTTCTGACAACGGCTGTTAAATAAACCCTCCAGTTGCCAAGGTAAATTTTCCTCATTGTTTTTCTTGATTTTTTTGACTGGTTGTGCTCTGTCGTTATAGGCTGTAAACCCACATCTTCTGAAAAGTCAAGGGAAACAGGCACTTTTTTCCAAGACACCCAAAACTTCATCAAACAGTTTCTCTTGTCATGAGAAACCACAGTAACATGTTTGAAATTGAGCTTTTAGTGTAAATGAGTGTCATTTTTCTTTTGACAAAACTTAGAAGGTCTGCTATTTTACTCAACCCCCAAAGGAGTATTTCACAGGAGTGGTTAGCTCTGTGATAAGGAGTATTTTTACTCAAAAAGAGCGCTGCACTTAAGTGGTTAGCTATGTGCTTGATCTGTTTTGTCCAGGTTTTATTTCAACGTGGGTACACAGATTTTAACATACTTTTTACATCAATTATCACTGGCAAGGTAAAATTGATCTTAACATAATTTTTTATGTCCTTATTTGTTTGAAAATCTAGAACAAATATTACTCAATCCTTGCATTGGTCAAAGACTGAGGTCATATGCTGGCTTAGTCACTTTGGGTAACATGTACTCAGAAAGCGTGTTTTTGACAGGAATTTATTGCTTGTGCGATAAAAAACATCATGTGACTTTACCCTTCCTTTTGAGTAGGAAGAACCCATCCTGCGCACCAAGTGTTTGACACCTGCCTAGCTGGGTAAGGAAAACATATGGGTGTTCCTAACATTGGAACATGGGGAAGCCTTGGAACTAGGTCCTTCTTGCTTCCACTGTTACTGCAGCAACACCATGTCAGGGGTTCGACCAACATGGTTTGATTTCCAGTTGCAGCATGGCACGTGTGTACGTTTTTTCTATGTGGGAGAAGAGTTCGTCTTCTTGAGAAAACAATTCATGATGCCAGAAGATTTCTTGGCATTTTTGTTTCATTTTTACATTTAACAAGGTCTTTGAATGTCGGGTTTTTTTAACTTGACGGTAGAATTCTGATTAAGATATTTTTCTAACAAGCTCTTTAATTTAAAATTAAATAATCCCAAAAATTTGTTTGGGGCTCTGAATTCTATTTTCCTCGGACCAGAGGATGTGCACTTTTTTGCTCAGCTAAGTAGCTCATATTCGTGAAAATGGAGGAAGTGAGCTCACTATTGAGAAAGACACCCGACAGTTTGGGGTCCGACAGTTCGCAATTATCTCACTTTCATCATATTTTTGATTTGTGGACGTTTCTCTCATTTTTGCTTGGATTTCAGAAAGAAATCAACAAGTTGCATGTTTTCCTGACAAAAACAGCCAAAAGTACGTAGCATTCTTGCACAATTTGGAAATTCATGAGAATTATGCTATGAGTATTTCTGGGGCACGACATGTAGTGGATTTATGTAGAGATGGTTCTCGATCGAGAATTTGGGATCGAGACATGAGAATTTCTCTTTCGAGATTATGTCTCATCTCAAACCATTGCGAACTGAGATCCAAGATGAGATTCTTTACGTACACTTACAACTCACGTATGTACGTAAACCCATATCCATCTTATTTCTGTTGTGTGTCAATGCATACATGCTTGATCTGAAGTGCAATCTTGAATGGATCTCGTATCAAAGCCTCTGAGATCATGATTGAGATTCTCGAATGACATCTCGATCTAGAAGGGTCAAATCTTGAACTTTTCTTGATCTAAAAAATTGCTCGAGACAAGAATGAGAACCATCTCTAGATTTATGGGTTCATTTTGTGCCCCCATGCTACGACTTGGAGATGTTACTCAGCGTCTCTCTGATATTGGATCGGGATAGGGCAATATATTGCGCTCCTATGCCTACATGTGGAATAGAACAATGTTCTCTCCTAGGCTGGTCCTTCGTGCTCATGGGCTGAGCCCTATGAGTCTAGGACACATGACATGTAGTCATTTTTTCAGATCGCGATCGAGAGGGCTGTGTTGCGAAACATTTTGTGAAATGGGCTGTGCCATGATGCGCTACCATGTGAATGGAGCTGATCCGCGACCGTGGGACAAAGTCCTGCGCGAGTTCATTTTCCCTTGAAGTCGTCATTCAAACACACTTGAACCTTGAGTCCCATGCCAAACCTGTGCCCGTGCAATGTTCCTGCAATACTCCCACTGCCTCGATGCAACAAACAAGGGAACTGTATCCTTGGAGTATACAACACTGCTGAGACAAGGACTTCCTGAGGGATTGCGAGTCTTTCAAGTGACTGGAACCTCTTGGGGGTCACACGCAAGCTTTTTAGGCATTAGAGGCTATTCAAGACTTCGTAGGGTCAATTTAGGCCATAGAAGATTTATTTTTGTACTGCCTATTTGGCTTCAAGTACGCAGTACTCCGTGATGTCACTGCATCTGCATATGATCATGGGTACAGACTAATTTTAAGTCTAATCGTGTTTTTATTTCTAAAAATAGAATACACACATATTGCTCTTTCGGAGAAAAAAATAAACCGAGGCATTTATGATTATTGCCTCCTCACTTAGTGAGGGGAGCTACGAGCTACTAGCCAAGTAAGCTATATTGCCCCTGGTGCGTATAATATGTCATGAGTGGTCTTTTTTTACTGCAAGTGCACTTTGTGCTAAATGGGCACTCTGCTAAAAAAGCGGAGTATACCCGTGTCAAGTGTGCTAAATGGGCACTCTGCTAAAAAGCAGACTATACCCGCGTCAAGTGGGATCTAGTCCTCACTGACGTAAAGGGCAATTGTTCATGGCTACATGTTAAATAACACGTGCCAGCCTGTGAGTGAGACTCACTTCAACTGGCTGAGTACGTGACTCGAGGCTAAGCTGTGGCTATAGCCATACTCTGGGAGTCAAGCAGCACAAGTCGCACTATGCCTAACATACCACAGGTAGTGTACCGCTTCGAGCAACAAGGGGACAGACAGACGAACCTACCATGGTCAACACATACCTGATATGGATGATGGATGGTGGAATGTTGTATGGATGATCCTGGTCGCGCGAAGGCTATCAATTGATAGTGACCTAGGCCGTTACGATGTAGTTTTGTATTAAGTAGCAAACGGTAAATACGTTGTGATGGAATACCGTAATTACCGGTGTATAAGAACCACCACTGCAAAATGACCCATTTCGAAGGACATTTTCTGTTTCAGTCAATTAACACACCCTCATCGGGAACAACGCACCCATATGTTTAGGTCCACATGGGTCCCATTATTCACTGAGTTACACTACTACGACCAAAAACTCACCACCATCATGCTCACAACAAGCACACACATCACACGGACGAGCAATGGTCGGAAGGGTACATAGTGGCTACCTCCAAGTAAATAGGGTAATTTTTTCAGATACATTTATTTTTTTATCGCGGTTGGGAGACTAACTTCACTCATAGTGTAAGAACCACTTATTATATCTTTTGAAAATGACTGGACATTTTGTGGTTCTTATACACTGGTAATTACGGTAGTTGTTGTTGATAAAAATGTGAGCTTATTGTTATGAACAAATGAGGATGGAAGGGCAATGCTATCCCTTTCATCTTAAAAATGAAACAATGGGATTTTGTGTAGGTTTCTACACAATCCTAGTATATTTACGCGAGCGGCGTCACCGCATTGCCGAGCTGCATCAATGTTGGCTTGCAATGGCATGGTGAAGTAGAATCTGTTGGTGAAGATGATGTGGACGGAGATAACACTTCAATTAGATAGATGATGAAAGAGGCGAGAATTTTTGGATTATGATGTGATGCGATGTGGTTTGATGTGGTGCGATGTGATGATGTGATGATGTGATGATGTGATGATGTGTTTCTATGCAGGCTTCTGCTACTTCAAGTGAAGTCAGGGGTCATTTATGATTGGAAACCTATACGTTAGGGAATTCACAGAGTATACAAAGGCAGGCATTCTACCCTAATTAATTTTTTACAACCACAAAATATTGCACTACCGTATAAATCGGTCTTTATGTAAATGAAATGTCAAAAGATACATTAAATAGTAACTTATAATCTGCTCAAATTAGTTTATTGTCCGTCTTATTTTTTTGGTGTCGTTGCCTGTTTACTTTTGTAGGGGGTACTTCTTTTTTCTGCCGTTCGTAACTCCGCTTGCGCCGAAAATTGATGCGTCCTCCCCCGTCTTCATCAGATGTGATGTGCCCCGTGATGTGTGGTGTGTTCCGCTACCATCTGGCATAATTCCACAACTAGAAGGAATTATCGGGAGCTACACATATGGGCACGTTGCTGACAGTGAGGAGAATCTATTTTTTTATGTTTTAGTGCTGGCAGAGTGTCCATGCAGCAGAAAAGAACAAATGTCACTAATTCGACTCCCACTCGGCGTATAATGTGTGTGAATCTAGAAAATATATAAAGATATATTGGGTGACTACCGTAATTCGTTTTTTTGGTCAATCACCCGAAAATCCCAAATATTTGACCTGGTCAAACCCAATGCCCCCCCCCCACTTTTTGGCTAGACCCGGTCATATGGAAAAAAATCTAGGCAAAAGGGGGGGGGGGGGTGTCCGGACACCCCCCCTTTTGCCTTGATCGCATTTAGCCAGAATCTGGCCTCAAATTCTGTTTCTATCACACACAAAATGCAAGCGATGTCGGATGATGACAACGATTTGGATCATGCTCCACGCCGCGGTGGCGGCTGCCCGGCAAGAATCCCCAACTACAACAACACTGTTTTGATACCCATCGTCAAGGAGATCCTTCCCAATGGGGCTGAGGCATGGCGCTTGGTCGCGGCTGCCTACAAGGAGAAGTCTAGTGAGGCCAACTTGCGGTCCGAAGATGACCTGAAGCGCAACTGGGTCCGCAAGTTGTGTAACAACATGAAGAAGCCCACAGGTAGGTCTGGTGGCAGTGCCACTGATTGGATTCATCGTTGTCTGGAGATTCAGTGAAGGATTTTGGATAAGACCTCTTTGGGCATCCTGGGAACGTCATCGGACGATGACAACAGGTTTGCTCCTTCTTCATCTTTGTCTGTGTCATCGTCGTCGTCGTTGTTGTCTTCTTCTTTGGAAGATGATGAAGTAGTCCCGGGGACACAGTTACTTCCTTTACCTCCTCTACCTCCCGTGCCAGCCGCCGAAAATGTTGAATCCAACGCTGCGAATGAATCCTTCATGAACGCTGAAGCCACAGCTGCAAACCGTGAACGGGGTTCCGTCACAAAGTCCATCAAGTGATTCGCTTCTTTGATTGAAAGGGGTAGTGGTGATGATATGCGGGGGATGTTAGAGATGAGGAAGTTGGAGTGGGAGGAAGCGGAGGAAAGGAGGAGGCAAGAGCAAGAGGACACCAGACTCGAAAGAGAGGAGAGTAGGCGTGAGTGGATGGAGATGGAGGACAGGAAGGAAAGGCATTTCGAGAGGCAGATGCAGCAACATACGGAAATGATGCAGACAATGATGATGTTTATGATGGGTGTGGCCAGAGGAGGCCTCCAAAAGACTGGCGACAAGGATAATAATTCTGAAAAGGAAGGGGAATAAAGTTAGAACTTAATTGCTGTTTAAATTTCTCATTAGTGCAAGACATATAGTACCAACACAAATTTGTTATGGTAATTAATTTCAATATCTCATTATTCATAATTAAATATTATTGTCCTCCCCTTCTGAGTCTGACTCAAAGTCCTCCACTTGTAAGTAATATTTACTTATACGGTCATAGTCATCGAGTGTGATGTACTGTTCGTATTCTGGATCAAACACGGTTTTGATCTGGTTATGACCAACTAACTCAGTACAAGAATTGTGAATCAAAACAATTGATTCAATCACTAGTCTCCTCAATCTCAAATTACTGGGTAGACGCTTTTTAAATCGAGGAAAGGAACCTTGTAACCCTCTCATACTCCACTCACTTGCCTGCCGCAGTGAAGTGTTGACGTTACTCACCCTCAACATATACTCTCTGACTGCTGGGTGTAGACCTCTCGCACTGCGCTCTTGCATTGGTCCCACTAATACATTCCATGCATCTCCGCTACGGGGAAATCAATGATCCACACAAATTTTATATGGGCCAATCCTTCTTTGTATTGAATCGAAGAAATGAGCAGACACCGATCCATCCGCCCAACTTCCCGGACAGTTGATTGCTGCGACAAACACCTTTCCATCCGGCCCGTAAGCAAAGACATTGTTCGTGACTGTGTCACATTCATAGCCACTGTAGAACGCATTTTGTGTGATTTTCTCTGACGTGCACTCTGTGGCAAGTGACACTCCATCCATGAATCCAATTACATCGTCGATCGAATTTTCCCGACTCTGTATCATGGATGCGAACATTTGCATTTTCTCCACAGATGGGAACTTGATTCTTGCAAGGTGATGAAATCTCAAGTAACAAACTGCCAACTTCAACATGTTTCTCATCATGCGAGAACACGCATTGAGAGTGATGCCAAAAATCAAACACAAGTACTTGTAATTCATTGTGCTGCTTATGTAAAAAAGGAGCAGTCCCAATTGCCCCTCTGACGACAATGACCACTTATGTCCTCTCCTTTTTGGCAATAATGGGTGGCCCGGTGGCTTAAGTATGTCGTGAAGTAATTCGAAGGCCTCTTGGGTTAAGCCCGTCATGAGAAGAAAAGATGACGAATCCCCATTGTGTAGTAGATGGTGCCACGGTGCAGCTGACGGAGGAAGAATGACGGATCTGGACAAATAGGTACGGTTACGAATGCTGTTGCTGTAGTTGATTAGTGAAATCATGAGCGCTAGTACCTTGACGCGGTGCATTCTACTGCGATGCAAAGCAGTTCTCATTGCATTAGCGTCCATAGTGGAATCAAATCACTGCGACGAATAGATCGGAGATGATGTTTGTAATACTCTGCAAAGGATGGCAGAGGCGTGGCGGAACGTGTCAGAACAAATTAGCGAGAAAGCTAAAAGGAAATTGACTTTTGGTGAGTCGCATGAAAATTGAAGTTTGGCCTTCAAAATAATTATGGTAACAGTTTTTGAAAACGCTGGCTACATCCGGAATCTGGTTGTGGCATATTTGGGCGTATGACCGTAAGCAATTACGGTAGTCACCCATTTTCTATTTTCAGAATTAGGTATGGTACATAGGAGTCCCACCCCAGTTGAACTTGCTACCGCGCGCAAATATTGCGAAACGCAAATATTGCGAAAAAATACTGGTGCGACATGATGATCTCAGCGAGATCTCAGCAGAAATTTCACTCATTCTCCTCGATGGCGCAATTATATCTACCTATAATATATAATTACAGTGCATAATTTTACGAGGCATATTTTATTATAATATATATAATTATTGCGTAATTTTACGAGGCACATTATATGTACATCGATTGCTAAAGGTAATTTCAGATTATTTTGGTCCATCAATCCCCATCACTTCATAAGGTGATTATATATAACCATAACATGACACAACCATTATATATATCATTGCCCTCATAGTCCATTGCAATGAATCATTCCAACAACATATCTGGAACATCCAACTCAGATGCTCATGTTTCTGGTACCAAAACAGATCTGAGACTTCAGGCAACACAACGGCTCTTTGAAGCATCAAATCGATTAAACAATGTTGTTCATGAACTTGAATCATATGTTCAAGTTTTTGAATCAGAAGACTCAACTGTAAGAATGAGAATTGAAGCAACAAGGAAGATCAAGAGATGAATCATTCCTGCCATTGCAAAGGTATCAAATGTGTTGAATGAAGCTGGTAACAGTGTTGCCCCTGTTGGATCGGTCCAAGTCATCTGCGATAAATGGGAGCAAAAATGAAGAATGATGTGGTCGATGCAGACAATGAACGGAAGAGCATCGACTTTCAGCTCTTAGAATCTTACGAACAATGTAAAACCAACTATTGCCACTGTAACACCAAGAGAAGTCAAACGTCGCAAAGCGGACAAGTGGAAGTGATGGACATTTTATCAAAAAGCAACAAACATCAATGGCCAACTATAAATCACACGATAACTTCAAACCTCATACCTTGTGGAAAGGATACTATCTATCGAATGCTGAAAGACAAGAAACGCGAAAAGCAATCCTAGACACAGATTGGAGTGGACGTGGAAACCTAGGATAGTCGACAACTCCACAATGGCCGATATCATTACTGACCTACACAACGAAACTGGAAGAACATTTGGTAAAGAAGATGTCAATAAATTGATAATGAAGCATTGCAACAAAAGTTGACAAAAGCAGGTCGCATACCATTGAACTTGGACAAAAACTCAAGCCATCTACACTGCGCAACTACACTACCGAAATTGCAACGAATCACAGCATGTCTCTCACACAAACATCTGTATCCAAAACTACTACACGATATGCGGCGGAGCGTTCATTTCGAGGGTCCATCAGTTACTCGTCATATTTTCCCGACACCCTAGCTTTGCACTAGCTTTGCATAAGTCGTGTCGTGGTTTTTCACCGACACATGACCAAGATTGACTCCCAGTCACGGTGTCGGCGACATTGAAGATGTTGTCAAAAATACAACTACAGCATGTGTCGGGACGACACGTTGCCGAAATGTCGACGACATTTCCAACTAAGCCTATTGGATCGGTCTGAGTCATCTGTGATAAATGGGAGCAAAAATTGAAGAATGATGTGGTTGATGCAGACAATAAACGGAAGAGGATTGACTTTCAGCTTTTAGAATCGTACACCAACAATGTAAAACCAACTATTGCCACTGTAACACCAAGAGAAGTCCGGGAAGGACGTAATTGTGTTGAAGATCCATGATCTTTGCATCGGTGGCAGTGGTGTTGGTCAAATGCACAACATGGGTATGTTGTCTTCATGAGAAGAGGTGGCGGTGTTGACAAAATGAGATTCTAATTTTATCAAAAGCATGTACTCATACCTTACATCAATTGGTTGAGAAAAGAATATGCTGGTTTTGATGAATCTGTTGGGTCAAACATTCCTGATGAGCTGACAGCGGTGTCTTGGTGTGATGGTGACTTGTCACAACTGTATTATGTTACAAACGAGCACAGTATGCTGACTGATTGTTTATTTATTTGTTCGAGAGGGAGTGATCTCAATTTTTTCATAGGTACCATTCCCTACTTGGTGTCAAGGCATAATGACAGTCCATGTTCAAGGTACTGACACTAAGAACTTGAATAGAAAGCATTATTTTCATTGATCCGGTCACAACCCATTCTCATCAAACAAGTTACAGTACTCCACGACAAATTCTCCAAAGTATCAAGGGGGTATCTGTAACGACACCACCTCCGCGTGTCCCAGCGTGTCATAATCGGCAATGTTGGCGGCATTGTGATAACACACTTTGCCACTGACGGAGGATTCGCCGCCGGCGTAGCCAGCGCGAGAGGTGAGTCGGTCATCGGAGCGGGAGAGGATGCGTCGTTAGGCTTGGACGAATTTGTGTTTGACCTGCCAGAAGCAGCATGATGCCGGATGGTTATTTTGTGTTGGAGGTGATTACGAGTTGGAAAGTATCGTTGGTAACTAACGACTCACCACATCCGAAATAAACATTGATGAGATTGTCGTTGTCTTCTAACAATGGGGCAGCGCTGGAAGAAACTTCGTTGAAAAAGCCTTGTCGCGAGGACGCCGCATTTGGAATGGCAGCTTAGACAGCAAGCGATGATGTGGCCTCCTACTAAAAAAATACATCTCACGTAAAATGCGAAATTTCGGAATATATGGGCCCCGTAGCTTGGGCCACACCGAAAGTGCCATGTATCCTGCCCAATTCCGGACTTCGTGGAACAGTTGTAACAAACATTCATGGTTATTCCACTTGGAGGCAACGTATTGGAAGGAAGACGTTGGCCCCTCTGCAGGTTGTCGGACAGACGCGGATATCACCATCTGACGTACGAAGTGCATAAAACTATGTTACCTTTCAACAACTATTCATATCCCCAACGTTTCAATACAATTTGTTATTGCTCCGAAAACCTTGAATTGAGATATAAAGTTACTACCGATTGTTCTTTGAGAGCGGTGCATATCCTGTACATGTCCCCATCAAGAATATCTCGCGCCACATCACTCGTCTCGGCACCACTGAATCATTGGCCCAGAAATCTTGTGTTTAAAATAGTCTCTGTCAGTAGGCCTTTCTACCAAACAATTTCTTTGTGTCTGTTAAAAAAAGAGAAAAAGTCGATTTTTTACTGATTCCAGTTTTGCCCACTAAAATTCGTCCCACGTTTTTCGAGGACACAGCCAAATCTTCCTTTCTCTCCTTGGCGTCAGCGACCCGGCTTGTGCAGGCAGACAACTTGTGATGTCAGGTCTGTTGGACACGTGAAGGTTCGACATCCTGCACCGTGTGAGCTCACTTTTCTCTCGCCAAGTGGAATCATCCTCGCAAATTCTCTATCTGATCCCTGAACATATCCAAGGAATCATGGTATCACGAGGTCTCTCCAAAGCAGCCACCGCTCTTCTTTTGGCACTGGGAACTAGTGCCTTTGTTCCGAGCAAGTTGAGCTATGCCCCGTCAAGGACTGCCAGTAGTAGCACGGGTGGCGTGCAGAGGCTGGAGGGGTGCGATTTGGTGTTGAAGAGGATGGAGGGGAAGGTCAGTAGGATTTTTTTCTTATTTTATATTCTTGATTGAGATGGTCTTGGCGATAAAATGGACTTGGGTGCTTGTAATGTGGCATTCTTCTTGGTGGCGCGGACGTGGAGGGATTAAACCATTGCCTTCTTCCTTTGGCACTGCTTACTCCTCGCGTCATGAGAGTTCTATAATCTTGTCGAGGCCAGTTGATCTGCGAGCGAAATCGTCACCACATTCATCAAAAATAATTTCGTCGATTTCGACACCTAACTTCATCTTTATCTTCTGTGCTATCTCTCTATCTCGACATTCCAGTCACTCATCATTCTCAATGAAGTGGCGCAAGCCCAAAACCTCGACCTCGCCAAAGCCTCCTCCTCCAAAGACCGAAAGGTCCCCCTCCCCCTGTACCGCAACATCGGTATCATGGCCCACATCGACGCCGGGAAAACCACCACCACCGAACGCATCCTCTACTACACCGGAAAATCCTACAAGATCGGCGAAGTCCACGAGGGCGGCGCCACCATGGACTGGATGGAGCAGGAAAAGGAGAGGGGAATCACCATCACAAGTGCCGCCACCACTTGCGCGTGGAGGGATCACCGAATTAATATCATCGATACGCCCGGTCACGTCGACTTTACTTTGGAGGTGGAGCGTTCACTGAGGGTTTTGGATGGAGCTGTGGCCGTCTTTGATGGTGTGGCGGGCGTAGAGCCGCAGACGGAGACCGTGTGGCGTCAAGCGGACAAGTACAAGGTTCCTCGTATGTGCTTTTTGAACAAGATGGATAGGACGGGAGCCAACTTTTACTTTTGTGTTGATACCATTGTGGAGATGTTGGGTGCCACGCCGGCAGTGCTTCAGCTCCCCATTGGGACGGAGAGTGACTTCTTGGGAGTGATTGACTTGGTCACCCAAGAGGCTGTTGTGTGGAAGGGTGAGGATCTTGGTGCTTCGTTCGAGAGGATTCCGTTGGATCAATGCAATGACGAGCCCTTAGTGGATGATGCCTTGAAGGCAAAGGCCAAGGAGTGGAGGGAGAAGCTCATTGAGCTTGCGGTTGAGCAAGACGAAGATGCCCTCATGGAATACTTGGAGGGTGTGGAGCCTGATGTTGAGACACTGAAAAAGTTGATTCGTAAGGGAACTCTCAACCTTTCCTTTGTTCCAGTCATCACCGGAACCGCATTTAAGAACAAGGGTGTCCAGCCACTTCTCGATGCCGTTGTGGACTACCTCCCCAGTCCCGTAGATGTAGAAGCCATCAAGGGAGTGAAAGAAGACTCTGACGAGCCTATCGTTCGCTTGTCTTCTGATGCTGAGCCTTTCTCTGCTCTTGCTTTCAAGGTCGCCAACGACCCCTTCGTAGGAAGTCTTACGTTCACTCGCATTTACTCTGGAACAATGGAGGCCGGAACCTCTGTTTACAACTCTGTCAAGGGAAAGAACGAGCGTATCGGGCGCATGCTTGAGATGCACGCCAATGAGCGTACTGAGATTAAATCTGCTGTCGCTGGAGATATTGTTGCACTTGTTGGACTCAAGGATACCACCACCGGAGAGACTCTTTGTGACAAGGACAACGCAGTAATTCTTGAGAAGATGGACTTCCCTGAGCCAGTTATTAAGGTTGCTGTCGAACCCAAAACTAAGGCAGACCAACAGAAAATGTCGGAGGCACTCATCCGTCTTGCCGCCGAGGATCCTTCATTCCGCTTCTCTCGTGACGAGGAAACTGGACAGACCATCATTGAGGGTATGGGAGAGCTTCACCTTGAAATTATTGTTGATCGCATGATGCGTGAGTTCAAAGTCGAGGCCAACGTTGGTGCTCCCCAGGTGTCCTACCGTGAAGCCATCACAGCCAAAGCTGAAGTGGACTACACTCACAAGAAACAATCCGGAGGTTCTGGTCAGTACGCTCGCGTCAAAATCATCTTCGAACCGAAAGAATTCTCGGAAGAAGAGGGAGCTATGGACTTCGAATTTGCATCAGACATCAAGGGAGGTTCCGTCCCCAAAGAATACATTCCAGGTGTTGTCAAAGGTATTGAGTCTGTTCTCGGTACTGGTGTAGTCGCTGGCTACCCTGTATTGGGAATGAAGGCCACTCTTGTTGATGGTGCTTACCATGATGTTGATTCATCAGTCATGGCTTTCGAAATTGCTGGGCGTGCCGCCACAAGGGAAGGCCTTCGCAAGGCTAAGCCGCGTCTCATGGAACCCCTCATGAAAGTTGATATTACCACCCCTGAAGAGTACATGGGAGATATCTTGGGAGACATCAATGCTCGTCGTGGACAGGTTGGAGATTTGGGAGAGAGAGGTAACACCAAGACCATTTCTGCCTTGGTCCCATTGGCCAATATGTTCCAATATGTCAGTACTCTGAGGTCAATGTCGAAGGGACGTGCCAACTATTCCATGAAGCTTGCCAATTATGAATTTGTTCCGCCAAATATCGAGGCCGATCTAAAGGCTGGATTTGTTGCCAAGAAGGAGGAGGATGATTAAACTTCTTAGTGTATGAAAAGTTTGCTAGAATGTTGTTAGTGCTCTAAGTGAGAATATTATGAACTAAGTTAGTGATTACCTATTCACCATTTGTTGCCATATGAATTTACTTGTTGATAAGTGGAGTGAAATGGGAGCGCTTATGGTATACTTTAACTCCATGCCATATACATTACGTTGGATATTGAATCTTGACTCAGAGAAACGATGGAGGCTTCCTTCTACGTGCTGGAATCCACACTATTAACTACAGACGCTTTGTAAAACCCTCGGAAGAAGTCTCCCAAAACGATGTGTCTCCCCCCTTCTCTCTTCGTCTTGGAGACTCGGAAGCCGAGCACTCACCTATCATTCCCCCAAAAACTGCGCAGAGAACACAGAGAAATAACATTAGCACACCACCCCGCGCATCTACATCCGCCTCCTCTATCCATATATATTCAACAACGAAGGATTTGGGTAAATCATTTTCATGATCAAGTTGACTGGAATTGTCTGCATCTGTATATCTCGCCTCCCGATGCACGGCGTGAATGCTCCCATCACTCCCCGAATAAACAAAGGTTATAATCAATTTCTCCAACACTTTACGATGATGTTTATTGTAAATATCCAACCATGGTATATGATGAAATCCCTCGTCGAAGGATATGGACATTCGTATTACTCGTTCGGAATCAACATCATGTTCTGTACGGGTCCACCGATCTACCATAGGTTGATGCTCCTTCACATCCTGCGCCAATTTAATATCGTCGCTGAATAAGGATGAAACATCAAATCTAGTCTTGGTGGAGACACCAAATCGTGGCATTTGGTGGCGGTAGGCATCGAGAGTGGAGACGCCCGAGGAAGATGTATGCGATGTTCGGAGAAGGATGCCCACGGCGTCGCCTATGCGATAGGCATGTGACGATGTGAGTGATAGGATGATGGTGATTAGTATGGATAGCAAAATGGGATTGCGAGCTGTCATCGAGGACGAATGTTATGCAATGGATAGAACCTGTCAGTCACAGTCCTCTAGCACAGTAACCACAGTCCTTCGCAGAGAGTCTTGTCGCCGCTGCCGCTTATCGCCACAGTTGTGATTGCTCTGTGTTTGCTGTCCTGTTGTTGTTTACATCTACGTATCTAGAGTACTTCATACCAAGCTTAAATA
Source organism: Cyclotella cryptica (assembly GCA_013187285.1). Classification (NCBI taxonomy): domain Eukaryota; phylum Bacillariophyta; class Thalassiosirophyceae; order Thalassiosirales; family Thalassiosiraceae; genus Cyclotella; species Cyclotella cryptica. Next base: position 137,068 of record JABMIG010000155.1, read on the forward strand.
CTAAATACTAAATACCCAATACCCCCAACCAGCCCCCAACCAGTCCAGAGGTGGGAAAGGTTGGGAACCAAACTGGAGAACAAACCAGACCAAAACCAGCAACTATATCCTCATAACACAACAAAGCATCATCATCTGTGTTGTACCTACCCATTACGACGTGACAAGACACAAGATTCTCTCCCATTATAGCCAACCCCTTCGTCGTTGGGAAACAAAAATGGCGATAGATGCGCACAGGACGCGGAGGTTGGTGTACGACGTGAGAATCGAGGCACGCGAAGATTTGCGTTGGTTGTCCACTCGCGCATACACTGACTAACGCGGTACACAATTTGAAAGGACTCGGGACAAATTCTATTCGACAATCCAGATCTGATGTGTGGGGATTATTCGCAGAGGCGAATGATGGGCATCTTATATTTGAAGTTAGGGAGGAGTTTTGTTGCCTGTCAGAAAGGTGGTGCTCGTTTCTAGTACATTAAGGGATGATAGACACGGCAATTCTGTGCAGTGCAACGAAATTTGTGGTGAAAGTGCAGAGAATTCTTTTTATCATGAAACGAAAGGCATTGTTGTGAACATAGAGTTGTTGTGCCCATTCGAGCACCAGAACAATTAGGGTACCTCACAGTCATGAACGGCTTACCCCGAAACAAGATTCCTTGCTACTATTGAGCCAATATGTAAACGAACAATCCCAATAGTTCCTCAGAACACATCTGGATTTTATGTCACTGATGAAATTCTTGAAGATTAGCCAACGAAGACTTCAGCAAAATCTACTTAGTATCCTTGCAATCAACAACCTCAAATCTGAATTAGAAATTGTTGTGGAGTTACAGTGCGTGGTTTAGAGACTTTAGGGGATGCCAATTAGTCTTCCGTCTATCTACAGCAAAGTCGTCGTTAGCATGCACTATTGTTGACTTCATCAGATACTTACTTCATGTTATTCATGAACTCTCGTCAGTGTCAGAGACCTTCTCGTGTAGTGTCAGAGACCTTCGCAACATTCAACACCGATCCACGCAAAGGAACTACATTTGACAAATATTTCACACACATGCCTTCATACAATACTACAACTTCACTGAGCCGTAAATGCCATCACCATCAACGCGCCCCTCTCCTTCCTTGGACATAAGCTTCCCTCGTCTTTACACCCAAAGCATGCCGGAACACGAGTTATCAACCCAACCGCTTTCCCCATAGCTCTATTGGGATACTTCGCTTCGCAAGACGAACAAATTGAAAACATTCTCGAACAACGTGGGATCCAACACGTATTCAACATTCGTAAGTCAAACCTCACTCCACAGACACAGCATGGCGTCATGGAGAAGGGACTGAAGGGGGCATCGAGTGGTACTCTCCACCAGGTTTGCTTGTCGCACATTGTTTTGCAAAAGAATCGTTGGATCACTCGTGCCGCCGACTGTGCTATGGTGGATAAAAAAAACTTGTAATGCGAGCGAGTACTTGCCGAAGTGCCAGGGAAACGGGTTTGGCAAACAATGGCCCAAGCTTCGGTGGATGCTTCGCTTTGGATGGTGGATTTCCATTCTTTGCTGACCAATTCGAAGGTTAGTAGGGAATCGATGAGGCTCTTGGATTTCTTGGCGTTGTCGTTTTGGAGGACTGTGACATTCAATGCGTATGCATAGATTTTCCCCATGATTTCGGGCGCTAGATCGTGAATTGTTGCCATTGTCGAATTGAACGAGTAGTGCCCTTGAGGAAAGTTGGGACGAAATGGCGAAATGAGCTAAATAGCGTTGTGAGCAGTCTTGACGCAGTGTCAGCGTCGGGGGTGTTCACTAGTGCTGTGAAATATCAACATTCTGGTTAAATCTTGCATGATTCATCCAAGTTTTGTGGATGAACATAAAGAAAACGTGGGTCGTGTGCATGCTCATACATCGCCTTTGATCTATGTGCATCCTCATACATCGCCTTTAATCAATGAGTATGCCATGTATGGCTGTTAATCCATGTGTTTACCATTCAATTCAAAGAGGAGGCTGTTATCTTTCATGATGGTTTTCTTCGTCTTCAACAACATTATGATGCATTTAATGGGAGTCCCAGGTAGTAAACCTTGATCACCACCGTTTGACAGAGATCATAGTTTTATGTGATGGACGGACAGAAATCTCTACCATACCACCTTCTCAGGGCAGCCCCTATTATAGTTTTTCATAATCGCAATGATTGCAGCAGACTCAAACTGAGTCCAATTGCTAAGTAATGTCTTATTATGCATAAAGGGCAACTACACACTGCTGGCTCCACACCAGCATCTCGCCTATCATCGAACATGAATTGTCATTTACCCATAGGCAACACCTCGAAAACAGCAGCCCGCTAAAATAGTTATGACAAATTCTTCCCTTGACACACTGCTACAGTCTACTCCTCATCCTCTTCCTCCTCATCATACAAAGCAGGATCATAAATCCCCGGCATAAGCCCATTCACCTTCTGCGCAACTGCTTTGACAATCGCGGACCTGTGTGCAGACACCCCTTTGCTTTGAAGCCAGTACCAAAATTTCTCACAGTGTTCCATGCATTCAACCTTGCTTTCCGCCGTGTCGGGTCCTTTGAGCATGAGGAACTACAGGGATATTGCGAAGAAAGGACAGGCAGAGAGAGAGAACGTTGAATCAAAAGTTTGCATCGAGGAACTGGAACACACAGCAAGAACACAACCATCTCTCTACCCACCTTCCCGACAAGCTGATACGTATTCGTCACCCTTTCCCCATCCTCGGTCCCCTCCGCCAACTTCTCGGCGGTCTTGGGTCCAATTCCCGGAACCTCCGTCAATTCTCCCGAAATAGTACCACGGACAAAGTCCATCATGGTGCCCTCGGAGACGCGAGAGCGGCGGGGGTCGTAGCCTGCGTTGTCGGACTGGGGAGCGAGGCGTTGGAGTGGCGAGAGAAGGTGAGTCGGGTGACATGGACAACAATACAACGAGGGTTCAACGACGACATGTCAGTAGCGATGAAGAAACTGAGGCGTTTCCCATCGAGAGACGAGGGAGACAAACGCGGACAACGTTGAAAGGAGAGATGAACTCGAATCGGTGATCGGCTTTTTCGGTTGTCGACAGACTATCAAGGCTTTGCATGCGTCTATTTCTCGTAGAGAATCTCGTAGACAGGAAACGCAATGAAAACTGCCGAAAAATGACAGCCACGCAAAAAGGACCCAGCGCCCGCAATAGGGGGAGCATTGCCCGATTCAGGACAGGTGAGTGAGATGGCCAATGATGACGATGGGGGAACTTACCATGGTTGGCTTGTTTTGTGCAGTAGTTTATGTGTCGGGTGTGTTATGGTAGGTCTAGAAGATGTTGTCGATTCGTTAAGCTTGTGAGGTTTCAGTTTTCATTCGTGGTGGCTTTGGAAAGGCTCTGGACCTCTCTCGACGCAGTGCTGATCTTTGTATGATGCCTGTGGGAACCGTTACACAAGTAGTTTGTGGCACGGTTAGTGGCGTGTCTTCTTTTTTTTGAATGTCAACAATCATGCTCAAAAGACACAATTCAATTACTAAATTTAAATATAGTGTCACATTCATGCATGAACTCAACTAAATCAACAAATGTTCCGTCTATTATGACATTTTAGTAACATGTGAGTCACCCTTTTCTAGATTTTAGGCTTCACGACTGTGTTTTCGAATATTTTTGGCCGTCTTTTTCGCCAAAGATGCCAAGAGATTGCCGAACGCACACTTTTTCATGAAATTTTCCTCCTTGTCAGAAAAGTATCTTTTAATCCGAATAAAATCATTTCCCGAGATTTTTGCAGCTTTCACTTTCAACCATCCAAGACACATTTTTCGAGAATCGCTTCAAACGATTGAAAAAGATCCAAGATTGAGTCGGTTTTCGCGAAATCTTGGAACCTTTTTGTTCGCGCTTCCGCAAGCCGAAACAACGGATCACTCACATCTTGTGTCATCATTGTGCCCATCGCCCTCAATCGACGGTCACACATGAACCATTGAAAAAACCGAACTCTGGAACCAGCCTTCTCCAAGTATCGTACAAGTCAGTACAAGTCCACCTCAGACTCGGATCTCCCCAACAACACAACTCAGCACGAAGCGCTCACACCACCACACACCATACCACACATCTTGTCTTGGCACGCTTAAGCAGAGAAAGAACAAGATGCAACCAACCGCGGTCTTCCGCCTGTTCCTCGCCACGACAACAGCGCTGCTGGGCATCGCCTTCTCGACCAGCGTCGAGCGCAGCATCCAAATAATGAACGAATCGGGCCGTCGCGTCGAAGTGCATTGGATCCACCCCCAAACGGGCGAGATGCTCCTTCAGAGCACACCCGACGTTTTGGCGGGGGCGTCGTTTGCGCTGAATTCGTACGTGGGGCATACTTTTGAAGTGAGGGAGTTGCCGGGGAAGAAGACGGGTGTTTGTGAGGGGGAGAGTCAGCAGTGTAGGATTGAACAGTTTACGGTCAATTCTAATAGTGATCAGGGTGAGTGGTTGTTGGGCAGAGTGTCTAATTCTATTGAGATTTGGGTATTGGTTGTGCAATTGATCTCACCAAATATTGATTGCTTTCTCTTATCTTTCCATGGCTCTCATTCGCATGCAATCTCTTCCTCTCAACTTTCAACAGTCATTATCATCAAAGAAGGCATTAAAATAGATCACACCGACTCCAAATCCATCGCCGCTGCATCAGCATCCAACCTCCTCCAATCCTGCAAAGATACTGCCACACAAAGACTCGCATCGAACGTGGACAATGCGGAAGCTATACTCGACAATCTGGCCGACTGTGTCAAAAGTGGCATCGCCAAAGAAATTGAGAAAGCAAACGAAGAAATCACCTTCCAAGCTGGAGTTCGCAAAAACATGGCTGGTTTACTAGAAAATTACACTTGCGCCGATGAAGGACTCAATACCACCGAGCCCCGTGAGACAACTCGTTGGGAGAACCGAAGGGTGGATGTCATGATTGATCGTCCTGCTTCAAAGATTCATGTGGTTCATGATTTTCTTACCGAGGATGAATGCAAGGCAGTGGAGGAGGCAGCGGCGCCTATCTTACATGATGCTACGGTTGCAGATGGGAGTGGGTAAGTTATTATGCACTGTTGTTCTGGACAAATGTGTTGGTTCGCGTGTATAGCTAACGAATTTGCTCTTATGTTTTAAAGAGGGAGTGTGCTCTCAGAATCACGCAAGGCGAAACAAGCCGGAATCAAAGTCCACTGGGACAAAGAAGCCGATGGCGATCTTATCGCACGGCTTTCCCGTCGAGTCTACAACTACGTCAATCACGTCCTACCATTCGATATTCAACACAACGGACAAGAGGATCTCATGTCGATACAGTATTTTGGACGCGGGCCCGATGACGATAAACCTGATAGGTACATGCCGCACTGCGACGGCGATTGTAATGGATTGGATTTCAAACCAGGCAATCGTATGGCTACGATGGTCATGTATTGCGATATCCCCACTGTAGGAGGGGCAACCAACTTTCGCAATTCGGGTGTTCATGTCAAACCGACCAAATATGCAGCCACGTTCTTTAGCTACATTGATCCCGTAACAATGAAGATGGACGATGGGTTTACGGAACATAGTGGATGTCCAGTGCTTGTGGGGGAGAAAAAGATTGTGACTCAGTGGGTTAGGTTGGGTGTAGATGATGAAAACCCATGGAATTCTTTCAATACCTGTAAGTTAGTCTTGTCATTCGTTTTGTTGTTTCTATTGCATTTTTATGCAAAGTGCCTGCCCCAATTGCAAGGAGCCTTAACTCATGCTTTTCTTTGCTTTCTTTCAGTGGGTATCAAGTATTCCGACGCAGCCAACCAGTAAGCTTTGTTAACAATCTTATACCGGATGACCTGCTGTGGTGCCAATGATGATGCGTCAACTTGCCGAAGATTGATATTGGGAAATGGGTGTTGTGGATAGCTGAATGGACTGTAATTAGGGAGACATGGAAGGTGGACGTCCTTGTGGAATAGACGTAAGAAATTAGAAACCTACTATACTGAAGAAGTTAATGTGTTTGATGATTGTGTTTCTCTTCTTATAGGACAATATGAATAGACGATGTTTGCTTGCTATTGATAAAAAATTGAGATCCGTTAACAGAGGTAACTGGGATCTTGATGAAACTTTTGGTTGGACGAATTAAATTAGATACACATTGTACTGAAGAAAATATTTTTGATTTAGTATTCCTTGTAGTCGCGAAACATCCGAACAGGCTGTTTAGTTCGTTTGATGTGGAATCAAAAAAAATCATAGCTCAACATTATGCCTTATCTCCCTCCGAACTCAAGTTCCTGCATCTCATTGGCCAATCGAACACTCTCTAAATATTGTAATGCACGATTCACACCGTCTGTATTGGGGCATGATACAATCAAATCCGGAACATGGGACCAAAAGACTTTATCTGCGAGACCTCTATCAAATAACGCTGCTGATTGGTCAACATACTCTTCTGGATTTGTCGACCCCATTGCAAAACTTTTGGTCAATGACTTGAGCTTTTTGTATCGTACCGACCCCAGCTTCTCTTTGAGTAATTCTACAGTAGACATTCCAGACTTGAGACTTTCTGGAGAGGGTTTGGATGGTTGCTTTTTTGCTGAATTGGAAGAAGCAACAGATGTTGATGTTGGAGGCGGCGGGAATTGCAGTATGTTGTCTATGGGCGGTGGCTTCTTTGAGGCCAATGCAGTGGCGACACTAGGCCTTTTCGAGGCTGCTGTGGGAGGTGGAGGAAAATCAGCTGAATTGGACAGTGATGGAATCGGAGAGGAGGTTGGTGCAGATCCTGGAGCCTTGCCTGCCTTAAGCTTTCGACTGAGAGCTTGAGCTGCTGCGTATGGATTTTGATGAGTCGACGATGTACCATTTTTGTTGGACGATGACGCACCACCTAAAGATGGAAAGTTATCTGCATGCATACTTGGAGCTCTAGAAGACGAAATAGTTGGGACAAAGGGTTGCGCCGCCGGCCTCGTGACTAATCCCAGGGAAGGAAAATTGTCTCTTGTCATATCTGGTGGGCGACTGATTGGCATGGATGACGCATAGGACACAGTGGAAATTGGCTTTGATGAAGAAGGAACAGGCCTACTAGATGAAGAGGATGCGGTTCTAGCCGCAACAGCAGAGAAATTCACTCCAGCTGGAAGGGTGCGCTGTACATTGTTTTTTTTACCCAACCCCAATGCTGCATATCGATTGGTGCTTGCATTCGTACCGCCACCCAAAGAAGGAAACTCTTCATCAGTAACTTTTCCAACGGGTGTCTTTTTCAGTCGAGATCCAGCAGATGCTGCCGTTGCAGAACCTGCTGACGTCCACCCTACCAACAATCCAGTCCCGTCTGAAGATGCGCCAGCTCTTCCTCCAAGAGCGGGAAACGCTTCCGCTCCACCACCCATCCCATTCCTCTCTCTGATCTGAGCTGCCATGGCGCGCAATTCTGCAGTCCTCGCAGCATGTATAGGATCTGATATATCCGGCTCATTCATTTGTCTTTGCTGCTCCTCTCCTGGCAAAGCGTCCGGAACAAACGCTTCTCCATTCAAGCCATACTGAAAGTCGTCTCCCGTTGGTACCTGTTGTTGCAAATGCTCTCCTTCCCTCCTCACTCTAAACTCCAACTTGATCTTAGTGTTTCCATCTCTATTCCGAACTCCGTGAACACTCGCCTCGTGCGCGCGTAGATCGATCTCATTCTCAAACACCACGAATCTTGCATCTAAGCACTGCTTGTCGTGACATAAAAAGTGATCTCTATCGAAATGCGTCTCGAGTCGGGCATAATCCTTAAAGAATTGATTGGGCTTTCCCATCTTATCGCAAATGTGACACTTGTAATGCTCCTTGTTCAAGTGTTCATGGAGTTTGACTATGTCATAGAAGCGTAGCGGGCGACAGAATTCACACAATGGGTGGCCAGTGAAACCGCTTGTGTCTCCATCACCTTTCGTCAAGTGAGTTTTGATTCCGGTGGGTGTGAATCTTCCTAGTTTGGAGACAAAGTCTCGTTTGTTCGTGATGCAAAGGTCGCATAGTGTCATTCCGTGAGTGGTACGAAGGTGATTTTTGAGCGCATCCAGATTAGTGAGTCTCTTTTTAACTTGTCTCGCCGGAGCCTTCTTCTTCTTGTTCTTTGAGTCCCCACCAATATTAGTGTCGTCGTCTCCCTTCTCCTCTCCTTCCGTGACAAACACCTCACTCTCATCAAAATCGCACCCCGGCATCCCGCACTGATACCCAAACAAGGGCAACACCACACTCTGATAATACTCTTTGGGGAAATGCATCCCACATTCCTCACGATAGACATAGTCCCCTCCCAAATCATCCCCCCACGAATTAAAATCGGCATACTTGACACCATCCCTATCCGTAACAATCACAGTCTCATTGACAGTCTTGCACACGACGCACTTCAAATCATTATGAAGATACCTCAACCTCAAAGTACAGGGAGCACAAATATCATCGTGCCCACACGGCGAAAGCGCCCGATGCCTCCTCAATTGCGACGAGTAGCAAACGAGACAATGCTGATGATCTTGAACGTCGTCCGGGACGACGCTTTTGTGCGTGGGGGATTGGGGCGTGTCGTCGCTTTGGAGGAGGTCGAGTGTTTCGTGGCGGGGGATGACGAAGGCGGGGCGTGGTTGGGATCGATCTTGTTCGGGGCGGGGTGCGCTGAATTGTTTGGGGCCGCGGCCTGCAAAGTTGAAGGCGTTGGAATTGTCGCGATTGATGTTGCTGATGTTGTTGCTGTTGCTGTTGCTGTTGCTGTTGTTGCTGCTTCGACCGCCTCGTCCTCTGCCGCCACGACCTCGGCCTTGGTTGTTTCGACGGGGTTCAGAGCTCATGATCGTTTGTAATGGTTCAAGCTTGGTTTGAGTGTTGGATAAGTTGCATGGGATGTGACCCGATGACGCAGGAGATTATGTGTGAGGCGATGGAGAAAGCCACATATCATTGTCGGCACTCGTGTTTTATAGGGCCCAGTAAGTGCTGAGAGGTGCGTGGTAGACTTGGGTACAACACCATACAATACCATATACCCTACAATAGAATAGACCTGTGGTACCATCCTACCATAGACTACTAGTTTTTGGCGCCAATACGCGGCAATAATGGGACACAAAGCCTGAAATGATGTTAAGCTCATGACCCAAAACTACGCGTCGATATGACTACACGTGGAAATGTTTTCAGATTTGTGTCCGCTGGACACTCCCTAATCGGTTCTCACATCACGTTGGAAACAACACGCGATGTTGTCTAAAAGTATACACGAGAACAATGAACTACTTTTACAGTCATTTTCCCGTCTTCTTTCTCATTGCCTTGACATTACACCCCTCCTAATCGAACATTGAACCATGGCGCATCAACAACACCAACACCAGCAACAGCAACAGCAGCAATACACAAACTATCCACCGTCGGAATCAGCCGCACCCCCGCCATCTCTCTCGAACACAGCACAAGATTTCCAACACTCTGCCGGATTAAGAGATCATGATTCCAACGTGCTGGAGCAGGTGTGTTTGTGCGTGCTGTTATTGGAACGTTTGTTGAACGGACGATTCCTTATTGGTTGCTTTGGGAACCTATTATTCCTACTTTGACTGCTGACGGCTATTCTGCATCCATCCATCTCGTGTTTTTTATGAAATGTTCTTTCTCGATAACAAATCTCTCACTCCAAACATTGTTTCTCCAGGATCGCTACCTCCCCATAGCCAACATAGCCCGCATAATGAAAAACACCCTCCCCGAAAACGCCAAAATCGCCAAAGACTCCAAAGAAACAGTCCAAGAATGCGTTTCCGAATTCATATCATTCATCACCTCCGAGGCCTCGGACAAATGCATGCAAGAGAAACGAAAGACGATCAATGGCGATGACTTGTTGTGGGCCATGAGTACCCTGGGGTTCGATAAGTACGTCGAGCCTTTGAAGGTTTATTTGGCCAAGTATAGGGAGGCCGTGCGGGGGGAGAAGCCGGAGAAGGTGGGGGCAGTGGGGAATTTGGTGGGGAGGCCGCCGGCTATGGCGAGGTGAGTCGGTGGACTGATTGTGTGTTGAAAGTTTGGTGGGATTGCTCGCATGACACATGAAGGAGATATTGACAAGTTGAGTGTTTGTCAACTTCTCGACCGCTTGTTACAAGTGTTTCATTGATCGTACCCGTATCATAGTGGACACTATCTTTGATCCTAACTATGAAGTGTTTCGTTGAAATTCACACACCACCACAGTATGGCAGGTGAAGGCGTGGGAGTGAGTAGCAGACCGGGGAAGAAGGCAAAACACAATGGTTGAATATTTGACTCACCGATTCTTCCAGCAGAGTGGGTTTGTAATATCTCTAGCTTCATAATTTGTATGATTGCTGTGTAATGAAATACAGTAGTTAAACCTGCCACAAATTGGTTCATGTGTCGTCAACATGCATTACACTCTGCAGTGAACAAAACATGATGCTGGAAGAGGTTTCACTACAGACAACGCGCATGCGGGAGTATTTACGTCATATAATTATTTCCTGGCTTCATCTCCATCCACGAGAGATATGAAAATTTTAAACGACGAGTAAATAATTCTTGTCCTAAAAGCATGGTGTCATAAAAAAGTGGTGATCAATCACAGCATAGATCATGATACCTATTAATTATTGTCCCATCTGTAACGGAAAGCACATCCGAGTCAAATATCATAGAAAATGAGTCTCTGGCAATGTTTCATGCCAAGACAAGTTAGATGCAGTGAAAAATAGAACTAGAAATTTCACATTACAAACAAAAAGTCTACAGTGAATATTCTTGTTCTATCTACAGAGATATGACTTAATGGAGAATGCCAGGAAAATTAATTATCTGTTACCACATGGAGAGTATCGAAAACACTCTTGGCATATCAAATTTAGACCAATACACATTTTTTACTGTTTTTGTGGGAGCACTTTGTGAATTCACACAAATTATGTGTGAATTACACAAATCTTGCTGACAAGAGAACATCATTGACCAATGACACAAATCGCAAATCACCTTTACCCAAAAGATCACCTATGATCACCCCGTGTAAAATTTCTTCTGGTCTTGAGAGTGAAAAATCTTTTTGGTTGATTTCATCAAGATGAATGGGAATTGCCAGTAACATCATTTTGGCAGTGAATTGAACCTTGAATCAGAAGTGAAATGAACTAATTTTTAATGACATGTATCATCAGAAAGGCGGATGAGGGGGGGCAATGCAGTAGTTAAAACACCAAAAAGAAGACCTCCAAGACAGGCAATTTGCAAAAACTTCAGACATGTTGACAATAAAATTTCAGTAAAGCAACGACTCCTTAAAATTATGATGACTTGCACGACTCATACTGAAGACATTTTGACGACTCAGACAACTAAGTGGCAACAACCCGAGTCATCAAAAAGTTGTCAGTGAACACCCAATGACAACCCACTTATTCATAATTGAAGACCCTGTGACAACCCATTTGTCATCTGTGAAGACTTGGTTATGACCAACTTAGTCATCAGTGATGACTCAATAACAACCCATTTGTCATCAGTGAAGATCAGATTATGACCCACTTCATTGCAAGTAATGACATGGTGACTACAGTACTGATGAATGGGCTGACAACTTTTGAAACAAAGTGACTGCATGTGATGACCTTGTGACAACCAATTAGTTGTCAGAGACAACCCGGTGACAACCCACTTGGTTGTCAGTGAAGACATTGTGACCACTCACTTGTTGTCAGTTAAGACTCAGTGATGACCCACAGAGTTGTCAGTTACAACCTGGTGACAACCCATAGAGTTGCCAGTGACAACTTGATAATAATCAGTTTTCTGTCAGGTAAAGAACTAACTGGCAACTTGGATGATCCATCTGATGATAGTCATGGCTTACTACGTCGGTCACCACTGAAGTGACGACTCATGCCAAAATTGATCACCAAAACCTAGATACTTTTTGGCAAGTTGCCTGTCGTGCTGTGACAGATGAGCAAAATATGATTGGTGTGAAGTTAGGTCAGATTTACTGTTACATACAGAAATTTGTGTAAATACGATTTGCAAAATTTGCTTCTTGTTGTGCTCCACTATCTCTAAAAATTGTTTATTATTGCACGTCATTGTCATGGAATTTTTGTATCATGCAGATACCGTTATATCTGTTGGACCCCATTGTGATACTGTCCGAGTTCTAGCACTGGATGAAAATTTTATCCCCGATGGGGAGGGAAAATTGTTCTTTTGTTACATCCAAATTTTGGTGACAAGGACAAACAATGGTCTCGTCCATATCTTTAGTGTTGCATGTTGCCGAAACACATGGAAGTTGATCTTTTTGATGGGAAAATGTAGACCTCTATTAACCAGCTGGTAGAAAAGTTTATTTGATTCAAAATAGCTGGATACAAATTATGTCCAGTCTTCCTGGAAAATTAGACTCACACAAATTAGGTTATACAGTCTGATCCATAACAACCATTGGTACTGTATTGTCAGCAGTGTAGACTGTCAAGTGTATTTTTACTTGGAAGACTAAAATTAATTATTTGTACTCATTTGGTTATCATTATACATACCACAACACTTTTTGAAATAACAGATCAATATGCATGCTCTGTCAAATTGCAAGGACATCATTTATGTACATATCACAATGTAATGATACTGTCAATGTACACACTGCAACTGGTAATGTGATTCTTTGGGCAGGAAACTAAGGTGAGTATTGACATTACTAGTTTCATTATTTATGTCAATATTTAAACAAGCCCTGTCAAAAGACACACTTGTGATTTGATAGGAATACTGATGCTGGAATGTGCACTCTAGCAGCTAGCATAGGTATACTTAAAAGATGATTGCTTGTAAAGAAATCACATGACTCATGCAGTATACATAATGGAAGGGACCTCTTCATTTGGTGAGTACTGATCTTATTTTTGATTGTATGTTACATTACTCATATACATACAATTACTACACACAGTCTTGTACACACAGATACAATGGCATTATGTTATAGACAAGCTGTTAAGGCACACAGGACAAAATAAAGTGATATCACTACACACACATGTATATTCAGACATAATAACTTACTGGATGTACTTATCAAATAGCACCCAACAATCACGGAGATAACTCTGCACACATTTATGTGCAGAAATGGTGCTTATCAACCTTCTGTGCTGATATGGCATTTTGTTAAAATTGATTTGAGATTATGAAAAGAGAACAATGTGTGCAAAAATATCTCTTGAAATTCTGTTTTGAACAAATATTAATGAGAATGTCATATTCGATGTGGTACTTTGCAATAATTTATATAGTGTCATGCATGTATCTCTGTTTTTTATTGTCTCGTTAATAAGTCTACTTAGTTTGATAAAGCTATGCCACTACAATTCAGAATTCGGTACTGTCAACATTAAAATGGTAACATGAAGTGTGCATACTACTCGTGCATTCAGTGTGGGTAATGCCAATTAGAGTGTTAACATTTATGTCCATGCTTAAACAGGTGCTCTCAATATTGCAACTACCACAGAGGTGGTGAGTTATGGCACCATCACAGCACATAGGACCCAGTATGTTTCTACTTGAATTTGAGGGGTTGCAATATTTTTGCTGCCTCCATAGACTATCCCATGTAAAATCTTGTAGAAGTTGCCCTCTCAAACCATTATCCCAAGGCAGAGGTAGTACATTCAAAATAAATTAATGAGAACTAAAATTTTGCTTAGCAGGGTCTCTTTCTTCTGTAATGAGATTTATAGGATTCCAAAACTAGTTTGAAAGTCAACACTTTATGCTCATGCAAGTGCAATCATGGTCACATTGTCTCAAACACAACAATTGGTGTTATCTCAAAATATGTATAATGATTGATTTTCGCATACTAGGGAATAGTCAAAAAGAGATGAAGAATGATTGCATCACCTCAAAATTGGCAGTTAATACAAAACGAAGCTGCACAATAATTGAACCACCTCTGGTACCTGATATTGGGATATATATGCTATAGTGCTGCCAAAACATAAGTGATACTGGACATGTGGATACCAGCACCTATTTTCATACTTACAGATAAATTCATTATGTTTACAACCAGGTAGATTATAAAGAAATGAATGAATGCAACCAGTATGAATGCTGAAGGAGACTTCGTCGTTTGATACATAATAATGTATTTGGATGCATGTTTACACTATGTATGTTTATTCAATTTCTACACACATAGTCATTAAACACAGATCACACTTGGCACATTCCCCCACAGTTTAGACGTAAAGATCAAAGTGCATTGATGCTCATATGCACCCATTTGCGGCAAAAAAGCAACAAATCTTATTCCTGCCAAAAAGTAGTTGGTAGTGATGACAGTGTTGCAGGATCCAAACACCAGACATAATTTTGGATGGTTTTTCAATGCACCTGTTGCATTCGCAACTACATTCTGTGAGAAATTCTACAGCATTACACAAAATTATGTCATCCTTGCATCAGGGTAAAGTCATGTGGATCCACTGTCACATTGCCAAAACAACCTATGCAGTTGAGAGAGCTCCAACCCTGAGCCAATGAATACAGAGGAGACAACTACATAGGAAGTTGCAATAGACTGGGCCAGATGACCTGCTCCTTGCTTGGATGACCAAAACTTTCCATTACTTTTAATTAATACTTGCTTGCAGATAGAAAAATGCAATTAAAAGTACATGTATGTGCATTGTTAATGCAGGTGCTCTATTGTGCTTGGTGCTATGATGCTATATTGCCTTCAGTGTGAAAAATGTGATTGTAGTTTGTCCACCAATTTTTTGTATTGCTTTGTTATTAATGTATTTTCATGGTTATGCAATTCACTGTAAAAGAAAAAGCACGGGTAACCTCAGTGTACAGGAGGGTTGCCGGAACCCCCCCCCCCCAAGTGGTGTATTCCTGTAACGTCCCTGTACATTTCTGTAACACTCCGGTACACTAGTGTACCCGAGTGTTACAGAAGTGTACAGATGGGTTACTGGAAATTCCAGACCTAAACCAGTGTTGGCACTTGTTTCTAGGCACGATAGGAAATGCTACTTTTCCCCAGGAAAATGGACTTCTCAGTAAGTTATAGAATTGATATCACTCAAAGTAGTGGCTATAATGCTGCATTACAGTAGCTAAAAAATGTTATCCGGTGGCATACCATAAGCGTACAGTTGAGGTAGCGGAAGTGTTCAGGAGAAGAACCGAAAGAGTACCGGAGGGTAACCGGAGTGTACGGGAGGGTAACCGGGCTAAAAAATGTTATCTGGAGGCATACCATTAGCGTACAGTTGAGGTACTGGAAGTGTACAGGAGGATAACCGTAAGAGTACCGGAGGGTTACCGGATTGTACGGGAGGGTAACCGGAGCTGTATCAAAGGGTTACCGGAGTGTACAGGTAGGTTACCGGGTCTGGTATGAACTGTTAGACTACAGTATAGTGTAATATTGGGTGGAGTAGGTGCAAGCTATCTCTACTAGTATAATTACATAGACAAAATCATGATGACTCCTAGGCCCACCCCTTCATCTTCCCAAAGAATCAGCCTTAATGCGGCATAGTCCCAAATTTCAGCCCCACACTAAAAAACGCTCCTGTGGACCATCCGCACCAACACTAAGACTTATTTTTTACATGCACACCAATGACACTATTGAAATGTAATGCACATACAAGGAAGTTAATTGGAATTTTAATAAAAAGATAATTAAAAGCATAAAAAAAGAACTTACACTTGCAGGCAGCGAAGTGAGCGGAAGGCAAACCTCAGTCTGCGGACTGAGTTTTGGCAAGGTAGAACAAAACTTAATATTTAATTGAAAATTAGCTGTATTAAAACATGTGTAAAATAGGTTGAGTTCATCAGAACTCACCCTTATATTATACCCGCCTCTACTAATTGTTATTGGCTAGACAGCGGTGCCAGACAGGGGACTAACTCAGTCTGTTTTGGCCGTTGCAGTGGTAGGCCTGTATATGTTGGATCCCATAAGGGCACCGTCCCAGTTCTAGAACTAGACGAAAAAATTCATCCAGTTCTAGAACTGGACGTTTTTCTCCCTGTTGTGGTACTGTGCCTCAATGGGGCACCCAGTTCTAGAACTGGCAGGCCTGAGTAAATCTTTGTAAAAATGATTGAGTTCATCAGAATTCACCATGAAGATATTCCGGCCGCTGCCAATTGTAGTTTGTTAGAAATCTTTGTAAAACTGATTTTGTTTGTCAGAACTCACCCTGAAATTATAACCGCCGCTGCAGGGATAGAAGTGAGAGCACACCCCTCTACAGCATAACGATTCCATAACGCGCATCAACCTCAACATGCCCATATCCATAGCTTCCCATAACTCCTTCTGGTTCTTGAATTATGTCATTTTCCTCTTAAGCTCACCACACAACCCGCCCATACCACCCACACACCACCTACATGCCACCCACATGCTTTTTGCGCACCCACTTTTGGTGCCAAACAGTCCATACGACCTATTTGAGATAAATAGGGGGGACTAAAAAAAGGTTACATGTTAAATTTACTAGCTTCATACAAAGAGAAAAATGTATATTTTGACATTTCCTAGTTTCTTATAAACCGATTTTTGCTGTAGTGCCAAGAGTAGTTCCACGTAGTTCCAGAGAGTTCCATCTAGTGCCAAGTAGTGCCAAGTAGCTCCAACTAGTGCCAATTGGTCCACCGATCTTGGCACTAGATGGCACTAGATGGCACTAGTTGGAACTACTTGGTTACGTGACCTGAGCCAATTTGTCTTAAAAAAATATCACGCAAAAATTATAGGTAGTTTCGACAGGTGTTGAAGATTTGATTTTTATTAGCCATATTTCTGATTATTGTGAGGATGAAAGGGCAGTGGAACTGCAATTCCAATCCAAACAATGCAAACGAACATTGTGTAGATCCTACACACAATCGGTATCTTTATACCCTTCTCTGGTGTGGTGTTTGGGGCAATGGACTTCTGTGTTGGGAAGTCCTTGCCGCTGGAGCAGGGCAGTGGACTCCTGTCTTTGGGAGTCCATGTTTTTGGATCAGGGGCAGTGGACTATCCTCCTGGGAAGTCCTGAGAATGATCCTATTAATTTTAGTACCTTATGGTACTAAAATGGCAGATTCTTGGCCTATGTCATTCACCCCACCGAATGGAGTATCAGGTAAAATGGAACCAACAAACCCTAAGTGTTTTAGGTGAACAAACTGGGTTCTCATGTGAGTAACTATAATGAACTGAAGAGTTTGTTAAACATGTAAGCAGTAAGTGTTGTTTGAAGAGGGAGAGTCCGTTTTGGTGTTTTGAAACAGACACTTTAATACGGTTTTAAGTTTGGTTGTTGAAAAGGTGTAACTCTTCAAATATTCAAACTTTCTGATTTGGTTCAGCGTTGAATCCTGAT
Organism: Cyclotella cryptica; assembly: GCA_013187285.1. NCBI lineage: Eukaryota > Bacillariophyta > Thalassiosirophyceae > Thalassiosirales > Thalassiosiraceae > Cyclotella > Cyclotella cryptica. The sequence continues at coordinate 154,599 of JABMIG010000155.1, forward strand.
GGTGCCATTTGTATGAATTGCTGTGATAGTCCAAGGATCACTTTCATATCTATTTTCACCTTTGCAGAGTATACCGTCTTTTCTTAGAAGTACTTGATCACCAATTTTGTAGTCCCAATCATGACGTGAGCTATTTTCCCTTTCTTTGTTTTGGTATGTTTGGTGTTGCCTATCTTCCAATTTTATTCCAATCGGCCAAGAAGGGAATGTCGAACAACATGTCCCGACCAAAGATGGCTGCAGCTGGGGAGGCTTTTTGTACTGTGTGGTATGTTGAGCGAAGGCCCAAGCAACGCTCATCACAAACTTGTCTATATCGCTTGACTCGACTGAAGGGGTCATGTCTATTTCTGCTGTTTGGAGCATAGATGATATCAACTGGTGCACTCGTTCTAGAATTGCATTTGCTTGTGGATTCTTGACACTGATGGTAGGCTTACCTCGTGATCCCATATGAGTCACATAGGGCTTTGAAGTGAAGTTTGAATTTGCTTCCATTGTCATAAAATTGTGTATTGACAACGCTACCTACTAAACCAGGTCTTGTTCACTAAGTTGCTGATCACTGATCATTGCTGATGACTTATCAAAGTATGCTAACTTAAGTTCCTCATGGGTCTTTTTACCCTTCCGCCTTTTGTATCCACGGGAATAATTGCCTTGGTGATTAGAGGTAGTTCAACTATTTCAAACCAGCTAGAAGCTGGGTCAATCATAGTCAGACACATGAAATCAATTACTGTCCCATCTTTACCTTTGATTGTACGGGTCAATAAGGTCCACACATAGTACATCCCAAGGGTTTGTGATGGCGAATTTAGTAGGGAGTTTCCCATACTTATTCTTATGCTTCTTGTTGACTTGACATGCATGACAGTTTTTGACATATTTCTGGACGGTATTTCACATACCTTTCCAGTACATAACAGCAGGAAGGGTTTCTTCAAGTCTAGTGTGTCCAGTGTGGTGGTACCAACTAACTGCAGGGTGTTGAAGCTCTTTTGGAATGACCATCTTTCCGTCCTTACATAGGGTTCCTATACTTTGAGTGTGTACGGGCCTGTCAGGTCCACACATAGTACTTCCCAAGGGTTTGTGATGGCGATTTTAGTAGGAAGTTTCCCATACTTATGCTTATGCCTCTTGTTTACTTCACATGCATGACAGTTTTTGACATATTTACAGACGGTACTTCACATAAGTTTCCAGTACATCGCAGCACAAAGGGTTTCTTCAAGTCTTGTGTGTCCAGGGTGCTGTAGATAGTGGTGGTACCAACTAACTGCACAATGATGAAGATCTTTGGAATGATCATTTTTCTGTCCTTACATCAGAGTTGTGTACTTTTGACCAATTGTTTTGAGCACTGGTCTTTCAGTGTCTTCAAGCTGGCATCAAGCTTTTGTGCTTCTGCACTGCGACTGTTAACAGGTAGATTACATGTGGTTTGCAAATACCAGATTCATTTCCTATTGGTATGCAGAGGTGTCTATTGCACTCTCTACTTACATGGTGTAACAACACCAGCATTTGGTGAATGTCATCCAGTTCTCGCTCACTGTATTGGTCCGATGTCTGCGAGAGATGGCGCCAGCAACAATATTATGTATTCCTTTAATGTAAACAATTTCAGGGCAAAATTCCTTGAGGAGCAATCTCCATCGGTAGACACGGTAAGAGGTTTTTATGGTCTGTGTAGACTTTGTAGACTTTTAATCTTTGTCCCCACAACATGCCTTTGAACTCACTTAGTGTTTCCACTATGGCCAGTAGTTCAAGCTCGGTCACGCTGTACTTCTGTTGCGTCATTGACAGCTTCTGCTGAAGAAAGCAAGCCTATTACCCTGGGTGATAACTGATCCAAGTTGTTTAGATGAGGCATCAGCGTATATCTCAAATTCCATTTAATAATTGGGATAGGCTAAGACTACATCCTTGGCAATTGAAGTCTTCACATCATGGAATGCTTTTGCTGCACCGTGTCCCAGTACCATGGACGTCCCTTCGTCTTATTGGCTCTGGTGACCTTGGTGTGACCACACTCTCCTACCACTGAGGTGAGTGGGGAACTTTGCTGCATCTTGCCCAAAGATTGCTATAATACTGGACCATGCCCAGGAACTTACGGAGGTCTTTGACATTTTCAGCAATGAGATCCCAAGAATCGCCTGTACCTTTTTCTGTTGTGGTTTAATCCCTGTTTGTGTGAGGGTATAACCTAGATATTCTGTTTCAAAGGTGCAGAATGACGACTTTCGGGCGTTGATTCACAAGCCTGCCTCACGTAGCCTGGTAAGCACCATTTTCAGTTTGTCAAGGTGGTCTTCCAGGTTTGCCTTTGTGATGCATAACAAATCATCAAGATAAGCTCATACGAACTTTAAGGCTACCATTAATAATGATATTTTCACTTGAAAGATGTCTAGTGAACCTGCAATGCACATTGGCAATCGGAGGGAGAAATATTTGCCCCATGGACAAATGAAGGTACATATTTTGGATGAATCGGGATCCAATCTAATGGTGCAATAACCCATGTTTAAATATAGGGTTGTAGCGTAGGTAAATCTTTCTAGCTCTTGCAGAACTGTACTGATTTTGGGTAATGGAAACCGCTTTCAAACTAGTTGTATATTTACTTCACTAAAATCAGTGAGAAAGCGTCCAGTTCCGTCTTGTTTTCCAGTGATAAATGATGGTGATGCCCATTCCGACTCGGGCTGAAACTCTACTACTCCCAGTTTGCATATTCTATTCAGTTCTTTGATAGTTGTTTCTTTGCAAGATTTAAGTACTGGGTATACCCTACCATGATATGGTTTAGCCCTCCTTAAGTTTGAAGGACACAGTCTCTGTGTTCCAATCACCTGGTGTTCCATCAACAAGTTCCTCAAATTCTGTGAGTAACTCCAGCAATGAGATTTTGTCTTGGAGACTAAGGTGAGTACAATTGGTGCTAACAATTGATTGGAGGTCGACCTTTTATAATTTGAATCTAGGATTTTAACCACGCTGCGTCACTTCCCGCGTACTTTCGGTTCATTTTCCATGCTGTTGTTAACAGCCCAGGCTTTATCCAAGTTTGATGGGATCAGACCATTGATGTCTCTCATTGTCAAAATGATGTGATCAATGGTAATTTCTTTTGTTTGAAAATCTAGAACAATTCCAAGCTCTTTCATAGTTTGACATCCAAGAATGAGGTCGAAGCTGGCTTTGTCATCTTTTTCCTATCGTACTCTACTACATCGGGAGTCACTGTGTACTCCTTACTGTTCAAAGACTCAAAGAATTTTAAGTTAATTTTGTTCCTTCCGTTTAGAAGCTCCCATTTGATGTGTGCCAAGACTTTGGCACTTGCCTAGCCAAGTAGGGAAAGTGTTTCTCCGTTCCTTTTGCATGGAACATGAGATCACCATCAGATTCCCTGTCTAGTAGGATCCTGATTACTGTACTGGCCACGTAGCCCTGTAGAGTGTTTGATGTTCTTATGGGCTGGATTTTCTGTCACTTTGTAGCGTGCTTGTGCTACTACAGTAGCGACCTGCACTTCTTTACCTGTCAGGGGGTTCACACTTTTGAAAAGGTTACCCGACAGTTCGGGTCCGACAATTCGCAATTGTTTCACTCTGTGTTGGTTCAACTGCAAGATTTCCTAGGTCTTGTGTTGGATTCAAACTGACAATGTTTGAATCAGAAAATGTTGTGTTGGCATGTGGGGAAGTTTTAATTGCACTAAGATAGGTGTTGATCATGTCATTGCAGTCGACAATGTAGCAATTGTTTCACTCTGTGTAAGGTTGGCTGAAAATTTCCTAGTTCTGTCGGATTCAAACATGTATTGTTTGAATCAGAAAGATATGTTGGCATGTGGGAAGTTTTAATCAGACTAAGATAAGTGCTCGTCATTTCATTACAATCGATTTTACTACACAACTTCTTAGTACTCCCCAACCCATCATCTTAGGATGAGTCTGAATCATCACTGTCACTCATGTTGTGATGCTTATGCTTTTTTTTCTGATAGCGTGTTTCATTTTCTTGTTGGACTTGGTAAGTTTGTTGATTTTAGCAGATAGCTGCGCATAGCTATTTCCTCCTTGAGCAGGTCTCTCTAGTCCATAGAGTTTCCATTTGGTTTTCTCCCCTTGAAGCTTGACGGGTCCCATTGAGTCATACTTCCGGCAATCCAGAGTGTTGTGGGTGGTATGTGCACCCCATGTTTCTTGCAGAGAGAATACTACTCTGTGCAACGCTTTGGAATCCGGTCACTAAAAGAGACCATGTTTTTCCTAGATGAGTCATAGGACTTGGCTACAGTCTTGGGTCCTTCTCCAACCTTCTTGGTGGGTAGGCCTTCTCGATGCCTTCAAGGACTTCGAGAAGTTCCCTAACACTCTGTGACATAGGCCAAGAATCAGCCCATTTCGTACCCATCGGTACAAAATACAAAAAGAGCATTCTGACATAGGCCAAGAACCTACCTCAATTAGTACCCTCATTGGTACCCTTATTAGTACCAATATGGACTAATTCAAAAATACCCAGATAGGATTAATTTTTGAACAAAGGAACAAAGATCCATATCTTTGGATCTTCAGAGCAGCACTGCCCAAAGATCCATATCTTTGGATGGCACTGCCCCCAGAACACCCTCAAAGAAGAAGGGTAGAAACATACCAGATTGGTGTAGAAACCTACACAAAATCACATTGTTTCGTTTTAGGATAAAGGGATTGCATTGCCCTTCCGTCCACATTTGTTCATTGTAATTCATAAACAATAAGCTCACAATTTACTTTCATCAACAATTCTATATCACCTTATCTACATAATAGTATTTAGTATTTTTATCTCCAAACAGCTTAGGTCACTATCTATAGATAGTCGTTCGCGACCATCATCTTCCCATGGGGAAGTATTCTTTATCTTAGATTACCGATGGTATTGCAGGTTCTCCAGACATTTTTCAGGCAAAGATGTCAGAGCTAATGGTTGCCTTAGAGTTCGTGAAGAACTTATCTGGATGATTTGCTTTGCATCACCAGGGCAAGTCTAGATGACCACCTAGATCATTTTAAGGTTGGTACTTACCAGACTGTAGACGCGGGCTTGAGAGTCAATGCCCCAAATCGAAATTTTGTGCTGTAGAAACAGAATACCGGCATATCTTAACAAGGACTGGCATCAAGCCACAACCAACAAAGTACAAGCGATACCGCACCACGCCACCAAAACAAGTCAGAGACCTCCGTAGGTTCCTGGGCATGGTCCAGTACTATCGAGATCTTTGGCAGACGTAGTGAAATGCTTGCCCCACTCACCCCACTTTGTAGTGGTCATACCAAAGTCACCAAAGCCAAGAAGACTAAAGCCACCTTGGTACTGGGAGGAGGTACATCAAATAGCATTTGATAACGTAAAAGCTGCTATCGCTTAAAGATGTTTTTAGCTCACCCTGATTTTTTCAAAAGCCATTTGAAATATTTACTGATGCCTCGCCTAAACAACTTGGTTCAGTGATAACTCAAGGAATAGGCCTCTTATGCCTTCAGTAGGAAGTTGTCTGAGACGCAACAAAGATACAGTAACCGAAATTGAACTACTGGCCATAGTGGAGACACTAAAAGAGTTCAAAGGTATACTGTGGGACAACAAACAAAGGTCTTTACAGATCATAAAAACCTAATCCAAGATGCCTTGGATTAACCTCAGACCGAGTATACCGATGGAGGTTACTCCTAGAGTATGGTCCCGAAATCGTGCACATAAAAGGCATCCATAACACTGTTGCTGATGCCATCTCCAGGTTAGACTCTGGTCCGATCAGGATGACAACGCCTAATTGGATGACGCTCACGTAAATGCTGGTGTCACTACACTGAGCATGCTTTGAAGCGACAGCACCCTCCTCACCAAGACATTTTTAATCTGGTGTTTGCAAATCGCAGCGACGAAGATGTAATTTACCCTTAACAGTGAAGGAAATTGCACAAGCCCAGGCGATGATGCAACTTTTAGAAAGGCTTAGTAGACATGACAAGTATTCCACTCAATTAGTAGAGGATACACATTTGTTGTGTAAGGATGGCAAGATGGTCATTCCCAAATCCCTTCAAAGTCGAGCAGTTAGCTGGTACCACCACTACTTGCAGCATCCTGGACACACACGCCTTGAAGAGACGTTACATGCAGCGATGTATTGGAAAGGTATGCAAAAGTACTATCCGATCACATGTCAAAACTGTCGATATGTCAAGTCAACAAACGACACAAGCATAAGTATCACGAAAACTCCCTACTAAGCTCTCATCACAAACCCATGGGAGGCATTATGTGGACCTTATTGGACCATACACCCTCAAGGGTAAAGATGGGACAGAAATTGACTTTATGTGTCTTACTATGATCGATCCAGCCTCTAGCTGGTTTGAGGTAGTAGAACTGCCGGTAACAGATGCGTTACTCCCACGGATAACAAGGGGCAAAAGGCAATAAGACTCATACCGAACCTAAATTACCATACTTTGACAAATCATCTGCAATGATAAGTAATTTAGTGAATAAGACCTGGTTTAGCCGTTATCCACGTTGTCAATACATCATTTATGATAACATTTAAACTTCACTTCAAGCCCTTTGTGAATCATATGGGATCAAGCGTAAGCCAACCAGTGTCAAGAACCCACAAGCCAATGCAATACTGAAGAGTGCATCAGGTAATTACCCCAATGTCTCGCACTACTGAACTAGACATGGCCAATACAGTAGTTGCCAGCGACATAGATGCTCCTCCAAACGCAGCATGGGCCATTCGCTCAACTTACCATACAGTACTTAAAGCCTCCCAGGAGCAGCAATCTTTGGTAGGGACATGTTTTTTACGTGCCCTTCCTTGCTGACTGGCATAAAATTGAGAACATAGGCAGCGCCAAACTCAACACGCGGCGTGGGGTACCACGCCGTGATTGGGATTACCAAGTTGGTGATCAAGTACTTCTTAGAAAAGATGGTATCCTCCGCAAATCAGAGAGTCGGTATGAAAGTGATCCTTGACTATCATAACTATTCATACGAATGGGACTATCAGGTTCAACGTGGTACAAAATCTGAATGATTGAACATCAGAAGAGTCACACCTTTTTTTAACCAGCAGCCTTAAACCATATTAAGAAGGTTTTTTTGTGTCATCTCCTCTTCAAATACAACACTTACGCTTTATTATACCAACACAGACTCTTTAGTTTGTGCATAAAGAGACATGGGTTAAATTTTTTTTCCTTCACCGGGTTTTTCCCCCTCTTTTTCTCACCTGATACTCCATTCGTGGGGGCGAGTGACATAGGCCAAGAACCTACCTCAATTAGTACCCTCATTGGTACCCTTATTAGTACCAATATGGACTAATTCAAAAATACCCAGATAGGGGTTAATTTTGAACAAAGGAACAAAGATCCATATCTTTGGATCTTCAGAGCAGCACTGCCCAAAGATCCATATCTTTGGATGGCACTGCCCCCTGTCAGAACACCCTCAAAGAGAAGGGTAGAAACATACCAGATTGGTGTAGAAACCTACACAAAATCACATTGTTTCGTTTTAGGATAAAAGGGATTGCATTGCCCTTCCATCCACATTTGTTCATTGTAATTCATAAACAATAAGCTCACAATTTACTTTCATCAACAATTCTATATCACCTTTATCTACATAATAGGTATTTAGTATTTTTTATCTCCAAACGGCTTAGGTCACATTCTCAGGACTGTGCAGGCGGGAAGTCCACTGCCCCTGATCCAAAAGGCAAGGACTCCCCAACATTGGAGTCCACCGCCCTGGTCCAAAAGGCTAGGACTCCCCACCACAGGAGTCCACTGCCCTATGGACTCTGGAACACCAGATTCCATAGCCCCTTCATTTAAGAAGGCTAAATACATACCAAATGTGTGTAAAATTCACACACATTTCGTTTGCATCATTTGGATTGGAAGAGCAGCTCCACTGCCCTTCCATCCTCACAATTAGAGCAAATTAAGCTCATAAAAATAAACTCTTCAACCCCTGTCGAACTTACCTATATTTTTTGCGTGACATTTTTTGTGCTGAACGGCTCGGGTCACTCTGTGGTACCAAGGCTCCACTGAGCTCATATTGGTCCTGCCAGTTCCTAGGAACCATCCTGAGGATGTGGCTTGCCAAGTCCGCATCATCACATGGCCCGCATACTTTCATAGACTTTGCAGCCTTGGAAGAGTAAATCAGGCATGGCAAGAGTTCCACATACCCGTTAAGGCGTTGGATCCTCTGCACAAAGTCTCTGATGGGTACCCTGTTTGGTTTCTTCAGCCCATTGCTGATGTCAAAACGTTCCTGCTCCGCTGCATCAGTCCTAAAGACAGTCTGCAGATGCAACTGGATACACTCCTGATAGGAGGTCCAAGATGCCGGGTGTTTTGTGGGATGCTCAGTCCCATACACATCTGTCCAGGGTTCGCAGTTTATCTGTTCCCCAACGATGGTGGTCCAAGGACAACGGACAGTCTCAGATAGTTGAGTAGAGTACTTCAAGAAGATCGCTTGGCCAGCGGACACTATGGCCTCACTGGTGTGGAGTTTAGCAGCAGTTGCTTTGTTCCACGACTCGAAGACGGGGGAATTTTCATCCATCCCTTTGTACTTGGCTTTGGCCGCAGTGGCCACAGTCAGTTTTGCCTCAGCCTTTTTATCTGCCTTGCAGGCTTCCTCGTAGTCCGCGTCTAAGCCTCTCTGGGAAATTATTTCCATCAAGGTCTGGACATGGTTGAGGAACTGTTCAGGACTTCCCTCGTCAAAGACGGTGACAGACAAGGTCATTTTGTTGGAGACCTTGATTTTGTTTATCACTTTCGGGGTGTCCATGGTAGTGGGAATGTAGGAAATGGGTGGCTTGGAAACGTCTTCAGTCCTTCTGGGTTTGACTTTCTTGATGACATCCTCTCAATTGCACCTCCAAGGGGGGTATTATAAAACAAGGCCTTGAAAAAGGTCTTGGGTGCCCTGTTGAGGTTAGCTCGAAAAAGATTTTATTTTTTATTTTTTTATTTTTAAATTTTTCTTCTTTGACTTTCATTTCTTGAAAGTCTTGCTTCCAACTATTTCACAAGAATTCTCGATCACAAAATTAGTCCGACTCGTAGGAATCCACGATCGCAGAAGTCAATTGCTTGAAGTTTATCGTGTAACTTGCTGATCGTGGGAGAATTTTTGGAGAGCTTGTCGATCACGAAACCGGTGGAATTTGTCAATCCTGTAGCTGATTTTGGAGAGATCGTCGATCGCGCAAAAAACGTATCGCTGATGCAAATAGTTATAAATTGCCACTTGAGATAATTTTTTTTACTGTACCTCGTGTTGGAAGAGTTGGATGTCGATGGCTTTGGTGCTCGAAGGTTGCACCACGGTTATCTATAGATAGTGACCTGAGCCGATTTGTCTTAAAAAATATCACACAAAAATTATAGGAAGTTTCGACAGGTGTCGAAGATTTGATTTTTATTAGCTATATTTCTGATTATTGCAAGGATGGAATGGCAGTGGAACTGCAATTCCAATCCAAACAATGCAAACGAACATTGTGTAGGTCCTACACAAAATTGGTATCTTTATACCCTTCTCAAGGGTGTGCTCTTGTTTGGGGCAATGGACTTCTGTGTTGGGAAGTCCTTGCCGCTGGGAGCAGGGCAGTGGACTCCTGTCATGGGGAGTCCATGTCTTTTGTATCAGGGGCAGTGGACTTTCATCCTGGGAAGTCTTGAAAATGATCCTATTAATTTTAGTACCTTAGGGTACTAAAATGGCAGATTCTTGGCCTATGTCATTACGATGGAACCGATACGGTTGTTTAGTCATGGAACTAGATGGCACTAGTTGGAACTAGATGGCATTAGTTCCAACGAGATGGAACTAGTTCCAGCCTTAAGTGACAATAATTGACACTTATGGCACTAGATTTTATGCTGGTTGGACCTGGAAGCTACCGTATATCTCGGAGTTGTGGTAGGGGAAAATGTCAAAAGACACTTTAAAACATAACTTATACTTCCGACGAAGCTAGTGATGTTAACACGGGCAAAAATTTAAAGGTATCATCTCGACTTACATCTATTACAGTACGATATGTAACAGGATGGCTCTTGCCTCAAATTGTCACAACTTCCCACTCACCGCCCACTTTTTATTATGTCAGTCTGTGTCAGCCCGTCCTCATCCATCTCAAAACCGCGCCAGTTACAAAAACAGAGATTGCAATCAACAATGACAATTGTTCTTGTTGTTCATTGCCTTTGTGGGGAATCAACACATTCCCCTGTCTCTTGTTTCTGTCATTGGAGAAGGCCGCATGGAAGAGGACTCCATACGTAATCAAATGGGCACAATTCCCTTGTGCATGAGTTTAAATCTTGTTGATTTAAACTCATGCATCTCAATCTGAATCACCACGAAGTTAATGACAATGCATTTACAATTAATGAAAGATATAAATCTCATTATTTATTTAATATTAATCTCATTATTTTTAGAAATCGGTTCATTATGATCACTTCCAACAACACGAACAATGCAGCTGTGACAACTCGAAGGTCGTTTGAGATCAAGGAAAAGAGGATTGTCGTTTTGCAGATTGACGAGCTCATCTCCGCTGGATGGTCGCATCGCAAGGCATGTGCAGCGATGGGGATACACTTCATGTACTACTCCCGCTGGAAAAAGGTGATCGCAAAGGTCGACGACCTCATCCGCGGCAACGAGTTCGTGTCGTACAACACGACAGGCATGGCTCGCCAAAAGTGCACTCGAACCAGTGAAGACTGCTCTCAAGACGTTCATCTTTACAATTCGAAAGCAGGGCATTCAAGTGACCAACAAGATGGTGGAGCATGAGGCGTCACACCTACTTCCATCTTTCAAGGACAAGACTCCTCGCTCGAAAGAGTTGTGTGTTTTCCGCTTCACGCAATCACTCAGTCTCACGCACCGCGCTGCGACCCACATGGCACAGAAACACTTCAACGAAACCGCGGGCAACGCCAAGGACTTCATCGACATGATGAGACTGAAAGTGGTTGGGCGCAACCCAGATGACATCCTAAATATGGACCAAATGCCCATCCCATTTTCGTGTCACTCCGGAAAAACGCTCGATGTAAAGGGTACGAAGACAATCCACGCTCATGCGTCAGCTACTGACACGAAGCGTGTGACCCTTGCTGCCACGGTTACCGCAAGCGGCAAAATGTTGCCACCCTTTCTCATATTCAAGGGGAAGCCAACCGGACGTATCACAACTCGCGTGTTCGCGACGTATCCAAGTGATGGTGTGTAGGCCTGTCAGGACAAGGTGTGGATGGACGAGGTGCGGATGCACGAATGGGTAGAGAAAGTGCTCGGCCCATGGAAAGTCCACCGGGATGCAAACAAGCCATCCGCGGAACCCCCGCTCCTCATCTTGGACGCATATCGCGTCCATCTGATGGGATCGGTTGTAAACCGAATCCAGATGATGGGAATCGAGGGGGTCCACATTCCGGGTGGTTGTACGTATCTCTGCCAACCCATTGATGTGGGCATTAATAAGCCTATTAAGTGTGGGTTGCGCAGGAAATGGGAGGAATGGATGGTGAATGGAGGGGGACTTGTTGCGGGCAAGGCAAAGGAACCATTGCGGAAGTTGATTGTGGAGTGGGTGGTAGATGTGTACACCAACATTCCGGTGGGAACGGGTCAGAATGCCTGGAAGAAAAGGGGTTATGAATGGGTCTTTTAATTAATGTCTAGGAATTAAGTTAATTTGAATTAAGAAATGTGTTTGCAAATTGATCTTTTACTTTAAGTCGAATTACAATTACAATCAATGAATTATTACTCCATCATCATAACCGCTGTTGCATATCCACGATTGCGGTGATACAGCATTTTCATGCTGCTGTTTTCGGAGTCGGGAAGATACACCTCCGTGATCTTCACCAACGCACCATCAAGACAACATGCATTTAGACCGATGGCGTACTCGCGTGCAGTAAAACAGACACGGCAGCCATCCGTGCCATCCTCACGCACAAGATGCCCTGCAAGGTTAGTCTCCTCAACCAAACGCAAACATACCATGGTTCCCACACCCTTGTCGGGGCGCTCGACCAGCGCATTCCCCCATCCATAAGGATGCTTATCACAGCTGTGACCATGCCCGTCGGGCAGAAAACCAACGAGAACGATCCTCATCGTGCAGATTGCTTTTTCGAGGGGAAAAAAGTATGGTGTATTTACGCGTTGTGTGATGTGTGTGAAGTGTGTGTTGTGTGTTCTGGCGGGAAAGGGCGTAACTCAGCAACCAACCGGAGTCTCGGGAGGAAAACATATGGGCGTGCTGCTGTTGATGAGGAGAATCCGTGTCAGATGCGTTTAGAATCTCCGACGTGCAAGAACAAGGCGAAAAACACAAATGTCAGCAAAATCGGAAAAACATAACTTAATCACCAAGGCTACCACAACTCCGAGATATACGGTAGATTGGTATCAAAATTTCCGATTTGCCAAATAAGTCCCATTACTCTACCTCTCTCTAGAGAGTGAACCTGTCCAGTTGATTGGAAAATAATATATAAACGTATTATCTCTAGAGGTACATACGTTGTTGAAGACTGATACTACCTTTTAATTTTAACAGAATCCGGTATCTTGCGGAGTGCAACAACACGGGTGATACATAGAGATGGTTCTCGGTCGAGAATTCGAGATCGAGACACGAGATTTTCTTGTTCGAGATGATGTCTCATCTCGAACCACTCAGATCCGAGATCCGAGATGAGATTTTCTACGTACATGTACAACTCACGTACGTATTTAAACACGTATCTATCAAAGTACATACCTGACGTTGGTCAGAAGTGCCTATGAATCTAGTATCAATTCCCTATAAGATCATGATTTAGATTCTCGAATGAGATCTCGATCTCGAAGGGTCAAATCTCGAACTTTTCTCGATCTCGAAAAATTGAACGAGACGAGAACGAGAACCATCTCTAGTGATACAGTGTTCCGGGTAAATTACAAGGGGAACTCCATCATCCAATTGCAACCAGATACTTCAGCACAAAAATCTTTCACTGGTCACTCATCAATTCACAAGAACGTTAGTTATGCGGGATTTCTTTGGAAATGATATCATGTGGTACATCATAGCGTCTCTTCTTGGGACAAGAAGGTGCTAGTGAAGATGGGTTTCACTTGGGAGTCCTCATCGTGAATGATCGATGGGAGAACATCCTAATACGTACAAGAAGAATACAGTACGATACAACACCAGTGTGTTCATGCCTTCTCGCGTTTTCACTTGAGTACCGAATGACGAGGACTTTAACCAAGTGAAATTTAATTAAGACTGCATAAGTCCTTCTCACAAGATACAGATAAGTGACCATTGCACTTGGTGCATTTAGGAATGCTATTTCATACGTCATACTCCCTCTTGTGGAGTTTGCTTAAGAGTCTCTCGAGGAGGTGTGTGTTGCGTATAATAATTATTCTTAGATGTTTCAAGAGCTACATATATCTTCTTCAGTTTCATAAAAAAAACACTACACACTTAGACAATTTCTATTCGCTTGCCTCCGCGGTTTCTTACGAAAAAAAGGACATCTGATCACATTAACCATGCTCAGCACTTCGATTGCCAATGAAAATCCTAGTCAATTCAAAAATGACACAAACACCTTAAGCAACGCTACCCAGTTGCATTCGATAAACCAAGAACCACAGTTTCAACACGATGATGTGTACAGAGAACTCCTTACCATCTTGTTTAACGACGAGGTGTCATACACAGATTACGCGAATCGAGCCAATCAAGAATCCCAAGATATCGATGGAAGGTTGGCTTCAATTGATGCTCCTAGCTCTTCCATTGTGGACGTTGATTTCGGCATTGTAGACAGCTTGACTCTTGTTGACAGCAAACTTTTGATCTCAAAGATACTTGAATACGAAGATTCAGAGGAAGAATTTGATAACAGGGATGAAGACCAAATCAAAGAAGAATATTCAGACGGTGAGAAGAAGAATAGGTCTCCTCGTTATCATCGTCGCCGTGGAGTCCGCAGGAGTCAAGGACACTTAAATTTTGATTCGTACACCTTTGCTGTCGCAACGAAGTATTGAATTGCAATGCGTTCGTTCTATTTGCAGTTTTTAGTGTCGTTGATAGAAGTAATAATTGCACAAATATTTTTGGTATTCTATACGCGTGACGAACTAGAGTACTTGCCTAGTTTTCGACAATCATTCTATTGACAGTGTTAGAGCGTATGGTACAACTGTCTTCTTGCCTTCCCGCTGTAGTTCACTTTTTCCTGTTAGAGTGGGGACATTATTCGGTTCGAGCCATCATCTACCAGATCTACATCTCTAGAATGGTTTCAGTACGGTATTGTACAATACCATACGCGCAAGGGACTTCAGAAGGAATTGAGTTGTGCCTATTGCAAGTTAACGATACAATACTGACATGAGTGTGTTCAAAGTGAAAACCGATGCAAAGATACATAGGAAGGTATGCAGTACACTTCTTGGTGCGGGTCGAAACTTCATGGGGAAATGAACTCCAAACTAATGCGAGGCCGGAAGCCCCAAGAAGCCCTACAGTTGTAGTCCTGTCATGAAAGCAGTCATCTTCACGAAAGCAGTCATCTCACCACTCAAGGCGTTTCATTTCATCCCCATCGGTCGACATCTTCTTGACTGTCAACCTTGTCAATCGAATTGTGTCCGCTTACAACACGCGCAATCTAAGGAGGCGCTCAAACAGTTCTCATGGACTGATAATAATGATTGCTGATCAAAGAACAGCAATCTTAGCTCGAGTATGTCAAGATAATCACCTCCGCACAGTTGAAATATAACTGGATTTCACAAATCTGTCCAATTAAAGCTAGTACGACATCAAGGATGTCACACAACTGTTCACGTTCATCAAAAGAACCAACTGCCGAGAATCAACCCGCTGTCGATACGACAAATGTTTGCAGCGACCCTTTTGCTGATGATAACTTGAACGTGGAACATTTAATTCAAAATCGCAAGTTGGCTGAAGTTTGTCGGGCTCTTTCTTTCCAAGACAACCTTGGTATAATTGATAGCTTCATCCTGATCAATTGCAAGAAAATGCCTCGGCTTTCATTCGAGGATTACGGACAAGGCGAAGAGCTTGACAGTCATCAGGAAAACATTAGAGACAAATTCGCGAAGAACGACCGACAGGATGAGGGCCCTACTGTGTTGACGGTACCGACAAAGACGAAATGACGTCAACCCCGCCGAACCGCAAATTGTACGATCGAATCTTTGAAAGCTTTATAAAGTTTATGAATCTTGTTCTGGCGGGATGCACTTGATTCAAAGGCTCCGTTTTCGACAACGATGTTCCTCAACAGAGTCTTCTTCGCGGTAATAGGTAGAACAATTTTCCAAATGCATATTAATATTGATGTTGACAACCAAGAAAGTTGTTGGGTTTTTACGTTCCTGTAGCTTTCGTCAGTAGATATGATCTCCAACGATATCTGATAACATTCGCCTCTTGTCTTGCCTCCTATTCTCTCAATAAGTGGTCCAGTTGTTTCGGTTCCAATTGCAAATCTTTTTGCTGAAGAAGGTTTTTGAGCGGAGATACATATCAATGAAGAAGTAAGAAATCCAGGAACACTGAGCGAGCACTGAGCTAGCTGGATGCTCGCATCAAACAACCTAAACACCCAGTTTCGGAAAACAAGATGTCACGAAAAAATACTCACTGATGGTGCTCTCACTAGCAGAAGAAGAAAAGGGCCAATGCCTTCGAACAAAGACCAAGAGCAATGGAATGTCTCAGGCATCTTCGCCTGCATCATGAGCACAATCTAGCACAATGAAGAGGTAAAGTAATGTACATGAACAGTACGGTAGTCGCTACAATATCATCATATCTATGTTATACTACAGAACTCTACCTATACCATACGTCTACTCTACGATCATATCGCCTCGAGCATCAAGCAAAGATGGTGTCAAGAAGGATGTCAGAAATGACGTCACGAAGAATCGAAAGTGCGCAAAGATCCAACGGAACCATCAGGCTGGTTCCCTCAAGATTTCTTGGCGTACAATTCAGAACACGTGCTGACAGTTGTTCTCACCGGAGGAGAGCACCCGCCTCCTCTCACAACTCTTAAACAACAGTCAAACCTTGTGTTCGAAGGGAATTGCTCGTCGAAGAGAACCGATCTTGGTTGGGGTCCGATCAGCCGTGCCATAACACGGTTCCAAGTCGACGAAGTTTCTTCCCGCTCCCTATCCTGCTGCGTTCTAAGTGCCGATGTCGGACGACTTCCCCGCTTTTACGCCTCGTCATTTTACTGCCATCGCCGCGGCCATCGGGGGGGCCACTTCGTCTGCATCGTCGTCCCCCTCCTCTCTCGAGCGCGCGCACCAGGACGGTGAGTTTTCAACCCTTGGTTCGTCTGTTGTTGATGTTGTAGGTGTTGCCGGGGGGGTGCCACCCTCTCCTACGTCGTGGGTGGGTGTCGATCATCGATCGGTAGAAGATGTCGCGGGGACGATTGTCTGCTCTTTTGCGCTCGCTCATGGACGTTGATAGGGATCCGGAACTTGCCCTCGGTTCGCAAGCTTCGGACCAGCGGCCGCACATCCACGGAAGCGTTGGGTCGTGCTCTTCAAGCCTCCCACGCCTTTTCCACTCCAAAGTCCTCTCCCTACCCCCCTCCCTCTACCTCATTCACGAGTTCCTTCAAGAACCACCCGAAGAAGGACGTGGTCCTTGAACTAATGAGCCAAAAGCCAAACTGAGTTGGGGCTTGCGGCCTCTTCCGCTTCGACGGACTTGAAACGTCGATTTGTGGAGGGCGTGTCGGGAAAGATGAAGCAGGGATGTGCGTCAAGGCTCGCGATAACTGCACTGTCAGGGGACACTCCTCCAAGAAGGCATGGAAGACCCTGGACCTGGGTAAACCCGACGGTGCCTATTACATCCGTTACTCGAAGAGCCACGACACGGTTCATATCGCCCCAGTGCTGCCAGCCACCGTGGGAGATTCCTGTCCCATTATTCAAAGGTACAAGAACCAAACGGCCACCGTCGACACGTGGGCCATCCTCTTTCGCATGTCTCAAGAGAACCATATGGTACCTCAAGAAGAGTTTAAACTGGACGTGCATGACGCCGATGCCATGGTAGCCGCCAACGAAAATCTCTTTGGCGACTCGTATAAATCGGGTAGGAAGAAGGCCCGAGTCACCGCCCCTCTCACAGCCAAAATGCCGGACCTCTCGTCGGCCCAGAAGACTCAAACTGAAGTACTTACGGCCCTAGAAGATCGAATTCTCGATGGTGAACAGCGCATTTACACTCTTGAAGCGATTGTGGGGCCAGCTCCCGAGAACTCCCCCCTCACGTCACTTAGAGCGGGAATGGGTCACCTCTCTGACCGCGTCAGTGCCTTGAATGAAGACTACGCACGCGTTGCGGACAAGGTGGATCAGCAGGGCAATGAGATTCTCTCGCTCCGTCAGGACATCAATCAAAAGCCTCCCTCCGTATCATTCGGCCCTTCCTTGACCCCGTCGCACCAAGAGGAGTTTCGACGACTGAAGAGAGATCACGAACGCCTTCGAGCCGGGGTGCTCGATCTCCTCAACATGGTCCAGCACCTTTCTCAACGACCACCACAGCAGCCCCTTCTCGCATCGGATCTGGAAAGAAGGTTTACACCCCTCCCGCTGTTCCATTCCGAAGTGGGAGCCTTGCGAGCTTCTTTATCCTCCCTCGAACAGAAGGTAGAGGTCACTTTCGGTGGCATTAGCTTCCGGAACCTCCATGATTGCAAGCGATTCCTGACGGAGCATTGCCCCGAGAACGGGCACTCTCCCATCTACCAATGTTGCACCACTCTAAATTCGCTCCTGCAGTCTTTGGGCAGTGAAGTAGTGACAGAGCACGACTCAAATGCTGAGGAGGTTACCCAGCACAAAACGGGGAAGACCTCCGCCCAGTCTCGGGTTTTGGCTTCCTTCAAGTCAAGAACCCCCTCCTGGCTCGTTAAGAGTGGAAAAGAGGTCATCGATGATCCGTCGAACGTTGATCCTATGACGGCCATGTCGTCTTTTGAGGCGTGGGATAAGCAAGATGGCGTGACCGGGCTGGTCCCTCAAGCCCTCCAAGCGCTCAAGTCCACGCTCCCCACTTTGGAAGCGCTCATCAAGTCCACCTGTGAGAGTCACCAGATGGCATCTATGGTCTTCACCGAAATGCTGTCGACATCCTTCCTTTTTATGGAACGATGGTTTTCCAAAACGTCCACGTTCTATCTTAGAACCCTAATGAATACATACCAAGGACCGGCCTACACCAAGGAGCAGAAGCAATCGGTGTGGGACCTCACGAAGATCCTCTCGAAGGTTATGTTCAACGAATTGGCAGTAGCCTCGGCCTGTGCCCGTGCCGCCTCCACAAACGACGCTTTCACCCTAAATTCGTTAGTCCTGTGGGCGTCCATTCAACATCATTCGGTCATGAAGGCTTTTAAAGATCATGACTTCGAAGGGCACCCAGAAGTACAGCCGAAGGTGCTCGATTACTTGGGGCGCAACGCCGCCCCCAAACAGTCGATCATCGCTTTGGAAAAGCGCCTCGCCGAGGGGCTGGCCGCCATCTCACAAGCTGTCTCCACCGCAAAGTTAGCCAAGACAACGGCTGATAAAGCCCTCTCAGCCGTCAAATCTCCAGGTGGCCCGCACCTCGGGCAGCAAGGGCAACCGTAAGGCAGACGAAGGACGAGTCCTGACGCCCGGCCACCCTCTCTCCTCGGTCACACCCCACGCCCCCCTTGCGCCTGTTCGCTGGGCGCAATCCTGTATCACCTCATCCTAGAACTCCCAACGGGATAGTCTCAGGCCGAATTCCCATCAGGGGAGCCCTTGGGAGGTCAGAAGTGCGATCCCGCACCCCTTCGAATTGGATGTTTGTCGCCCCTGCGTTGGGCTTCCCTCCAACTCGCATACGCCTCCGCGACAGCTCCTTCGCCTCTGACTTCTCATCCTTTTGGCCCGACGCCCACTTTTTCACCTCACGGTCCCGCCTCCTTCACCGGCAGACCTCTCCTGATATCGTTTTCACCGATCTTCCCAGCCTCCCCCTAGCCAGCCACTCGGCCTACTGGGAGGCCTGGCCCATCCCTCACCTAGTGCACTGTCCTCCAGACTCGACCGTGCCTTGCGCCCCTTCCTGGTCCGCACATTACGTTGATCTGTCCCATGCCCTGGTTGGAGGCTCCACGACGTGGCAGGAGCGTGTTACCCTTCTTCTCCCTCCATCCCTCAGCATTCCCGCAAACGGCCTTCCGGCCTGCCCCTCATACCCACACCAACCGTGGCGCCCAGTTATCACCGTTGTTAATTCACTGGTGAGTGGACGCGTCGCCTCCCCTCCCAATCTGCCGCCCTCGCCTTCGCCCTCCGTCTCAATGGACGATGGTTCCGTCCTTCCTTGGGGCATCTTCCCTCATGACGGCCTTACGATCCCTGTCTTGTGTCCTTGCGTTTTCACCTCAACGAAATGGTCCTCCCGGACCCTCACTCCTGTGGAGCTCGGTACTTTGTGGGACCTCCCTCACGATTCACCGATTTCGCACGGACCGGCGGGTTTGACCACTCATTGCGGCCCCTCCTCGCCTCTCCGCCTGTCAAAACGCTACAAAGTGGAGCTGATTTATTACTTTCACATTACTTGCCGGGGGGGTTAGATTATTTTTCTTCTTCCTCCCTCCCGCTTAAGCGGAAGCCTCCTGATGGGGATCTCTTGTCTCCACAATCGAAACGCCCTAAGATTCCCTCTTCCACACTCCCACCTCCGCCGTCCGAACTCTCCGACGTCGCATGCCCTCAGGTCAACTCAGGGACACCTCCTCTCCTGGTTAAACATGACGCGCAAAAGGCCGACAACGCCGAAATTCCCTTCGACCTATGGGACCAGATGTTTGAGGAAACCCTTGACCCTAGTTGTCGCCCCCTCGCTCCCTCTTGGAAAGCTGCCTTGAACAAATGGCGGGACTTAGCCCTCAGGTGGTGGAAGCGCTCAGTCCTCAGGTCGTTTTGGAAAGATCAGTTATCTCGGGCTCCCTCATCTCTTAGGGCCTCCATCTCGAAACGCTCCGTTCCCTCTGCTCCCTACTCTGTGTGTCGAAGAGCCCTGGGGGTCCCGGCCCCTCAATCTACCATTGGACAGACGAGAGTCGAGATCTTTACTCCTCTCTCTGGCAGTCCCTTCGGACACTCCCCGAGGCCCCCCAGGACATCGAGGCCGCCCGTGATTGCATATCTTTTGCGTCCAACTCAACATGGTGGGAGTGGGACGCCGGATCTCGCCTCCTCTTTTGGCGGTGGCCCGGGATATTTCGCCAGTATGCCCGAGATGGACAACCCCACCTTTGGACAAAGCCCCCTGGCCAGTTCAGGCGACCTCAACCCCCTCCCAAGACCCCTCGTGATGGTGAACTAGTTACCGAAAAGATAGCAAAACTTCGGTCCAAGAGATATTTGGAGACGGGAGACGTGGAGAGTCTTGTCCCATACTTCTCGTCCCCAAGGGCCCCTCGGACGTACGGGTAGTCTTTAATGGCACATCCTGTGGTCTGAACGACTGCCTCTTTGCCTTGCATTTTTCACTGCCCACAGTGGTAAACCTCCTCCGGAGTCTGGACATTGACTATTACCAGTCAGACTCGGACTATCAAGAAATGTTCTACAACTTCTTGCTTCACCCATCTCTCCGACCCTTCGCAGGGGTGGACGTTTCCCACGTCCGAACAGGAGCCTCGTGGGAACGAGAGAGAATACGACGCTGGGAACGGTTCTGCAGGAATTATTTTGGCCAGACCGACTCCCCTGGTAGGTCAATTCAAATGTCCGTCAAGGGAAAGCTCCTCGCGCTGGGAGACCGTCATGCACCTACGAACCCCTACCAGTGGGACAAGGTGGTCCTCAACCTCCCGGGGTCCATTCCCTACACACCCTGTCGCCCCTGGGTATTCAAGGTACGTCGAGATGGGAAAATTGCCAGTGACACGTCAGTCTACGTTGACGACGGGAGACACATGGCTCATGATCTTCGGACGTGCTGGGAAACCACTCGACGATTTTGCTCGTTCATCGGCTGGTTGGGAATGCAAGACGCATCCCGGAAGCGGACCAAGCCTACTACGCGACCGGGCCCCACCGCTGGCAGCGTTATCCACACAGAAGGACGCCTGCTTGTCACGGTCTCCGTAGAAAAATGGACCAAGACCCGGGCCCTCATTGAAGAACTAGACGGACTCCTCAACTCCTCGTCTTCCCTACCCAAACTTCGACTCGAGCAAATCCGCGGCTTTCTCATTTACGTTACAAGAACCTTCACTTGGGCTGATCCTTACCTCAAGGGTCTACACCTAACCATTGACGGGTGGAGAGAGGGTCGAGGCAGCGCACGGTTACAAACTCCCAAAGCCCCGACCCCAGGCAGGGCACCATTTTATATGGGACTGGGGCCATGGTCGCTGGGACGAGGAGTCTGACTCCCTCCCCTTACCAACCCCCAGTGTCGACGCCCCAGAAATGGTGACCCCGTGCCCGCTTACGCGCAGATGTGGACGCACTTCTCTCACTTTTTTCCCGAGAGGACCCGGCCAAGGTTCAAGTCAGAGCCGCCAGCGCCTCTGCGGTGTATTTGATGGGAGACGCTAGCGGGGCCGGTTTCGGATCCGCGTTTTGGAACGACACCCACATCGACTATCAAGCTGGCGTCCACGCCCCGCACCTCTCCGCCGAATCTTCCAACTTTAGAGAAGCAGACAACCTTGTCTCACGCCTGGAAGAACTAGCCCAAGACCACCAATTGGACGACAAGGAAATCTTCGTCATCACCGACAACCAGGTATTTGAAGGCACCTTTTACAAGGGCCATTCTTCCTCCAGGAAACTCAACGACATCATCCTCCGGCTCAGGATTCTTCAACGGTCCACAGCCTGTATTCTCCATGTCGCACACGTCGCGGGGTCAAGGATGAAAGAGTCAGGGGTGGATGGTCTCTCCAGAGGAGATCTTTCCGAAGGCATGATGATTCCTGGCACAAGCCCCCTCTCCTTCGTCCCTTTCCACCTGGATGCCAACGTCCGTTCAGGGGCGGCCGTGGAGTGGGTAACCTCTTGGTGGAAAGATCCTTCTGGGGGGCCATGGGCTGGGTCTCCTCTGAAACTCCTCTCTCCCGATGATTGGTTCGAGCTCAACAATGTCAACGGCCCGCGACTCTGGTGCCCCCCACCCGCCGCCATGACGGCCGTACTCGAAATGTTCGCGGAAGACCGGTTGGCTCACCCGTTCATCCCTCACGTCTTCGTGATCCCACGACTACTCACCCACCTTTGGCGCAAAGCCCTCAGCAAAGACGCAGACTTATTAATAACCTTAAACAC
Organism: Cyclotella cryptica; assembly: GCA_013187285.1. NCBI lineage: Eukaryota > Bacillariophyta > Thalassiosirophyceae > Thalassiosirales > Thalassiosiraceae > Cyclotella > Cyclotella cryptica. The sequence continues at coordinate 177,132 of JABMIG010000155.1, forward strand.
TAACCACCCCTTCTGGACTGCTTCTCAACACGAACCCCTCATTCTGTGCGTTGTTCTCCCTTGCAGCCCGTTAAGAATTACCGGACCATGGGTGGCAAAGGGAGCTCCTCCCTTCGTCACTCTCCAGTCATACATCCAGCAAGGACTACGCTTATGGGCCCGAGATAGATCCAGGGAACTGTCTAACCTGGAAGGGCACGTGCGGGTGTGTGGGAAGATCAGGAAGGGTGGTTGCGGTCTCTTTGTTCAAATTTTTATCTCTGGCGAGAGAATTTCCCCCCGTGCAGGAATGTGTGGTGCGGGGTCTGTTTCGCTCAATCCCCGGCTGACCCCTTTCCCATCCTAGAAAGCGAGGAAGACGACACAGAGGACATGCCTCTGGAATCCCCGGTCAACCCTGAGTTTAAGACAGGAAGGGACGGCGACCACCTCGTGGGCGTACCATTTGAGTGCGACCTTTGCCACTTTCGCAACGTATCTTTTCGAGACCCAGACTGGAACCAGGGAAGGACATCTTCCAACTCATCTGTATTCAACGAGCCATCTTGGACGTACTCTGGTCCAGACGCCCCTCCACCGTGGCATTAAACAGAAGGCGAATGGAACTCGACTACCGCGGGGCCATGGGCGCATTTGACCTCAAATATCTCATCCCTCCTTTGGGCTGCCCTCAAGTCCGAGATCGCGTAGGGATGGCTGTGGCCTTAACCACCCTCCTTGCCTCCCTTCGACCAGGGATCTACGCCAGGCATCTTCAATTCGAGGCCATGCGGAAGACGCCCACGTGGTACGCAAATGTGTACAACGCCGGGCAGGCCTATCGAACGCACTCGTTATACGCCAAAGACGATCGGAAGCTACACGCCACCACCTGTTCAACCGCAGGAGAATGGTTTGTAAGATTTAAGCACGGAGCCCGTTTGAGAATGGGAGAGATTAGGCGCCAAAATGAGGCTATATCTTCGGTTATGGTCCACGCCATCTTGAAGCTAGTAAACCAAGATTGGGAAGCCTCGATGAATGAGGAAGACAAGGCAGACATCGAGGAGTTCGCCTCTTACCTCCTTATCGCCTATGGCCTCGCTTTAAGGGGGGGGAAGAAATTTCCTTAGTCTCGCTAAAGGGCATCCTCGACACCTGGCTGGAGTCCACCTCCGCGGATCCCGTCCCCTATGTCATGGTGACCCTCCACGGTCGTTTTAAGGGAGAGACCGGCCTCCGCTGGCACTGTCTCCCCCTGGCCGCAGACACCTCCAGTGGCCTCCCCAATAAGCTATGGCTCGGCCGTCTCCTCCGTAGAAGGCATGTCATCGAGGGACGACGAAGTGGCTGGCTCTTCTCTAAACAAGATGGCACCCGCAAACCTTTCAGTGATTTTGACCCCACCCTACTAGACTACCTGACGCGAGCCCGGACAGAAGATGACACCATCATGAGCAAGCTGGCCGACGTCAATGATTTCAGCTTCAGAAGGTCCCTTCGGAGCGGCGCCACAACGGAAGCCACCAACAAGGGAGTCCCTGGCCCAGTCATAGAGCTCATCGGGAGATGGAGGAAGAAAGAGGCTGCGAGAGGCTCTGAGCCGGGGCTACCTATGAGGCAAGTCTACACCCGAATCAGAGACTCGGTCGAGGGCTTGCTCAAGTTCAGCTCAGCCCTGTGAGTACGGGTAATAACGAGGGGGGTTTGTTTTTATTTATTTTGAATCTTCCTGTGTCTGTCCAAGCCCTGGCTCAAAGCTCCTAATCTAAGCCTGATACTATGGATCAGGGGTCTGGGTGGTTTGAGCATCTGCTCCCCCCCTTACTTCTGAGACCAGATCTGACCGCCTGATTCTAGAGCAACGGGCATCCCACCCCCACTAACTTTTGCAATTAATACAGGGCCGCATCAGGACGGCCCAAATAAGAGCACCAGTTTATGAGGTTTTGGTACCCAAGGGGCAGAAAAGGAGTCATAGGAAAGAGGGCTACTTTCCCCCATCGAAGCGTTTAATTATATAAACATCACTCTTACACACGTTGGTCAAATTAGTGAGATCTCTACGAGCCACGAATTTCGTAAAGGATGTTAAGACACCGCCTCGAGCATCAAGCAAAGATGGTGTCAAGAAGGATGTCAGAAATGACGTCACGAAGAATCGAAAGTGCGCAAAGATCCAACGGAACCATCAGGCTGGTTCCCTCAAGATTTGCGCGCGTACAATTCAGAACACGTGCTGACAGTTGTTCTCACCGGAGGGAGAGCACCCGCCTCCTCTCACAACTCTTAAACAACAGTCAAACCTTGTGTTCGAAGGGAATTGCTCGTCGAAGAGAACCGATCTTGGTTGGGGTCCGATCAGCCGTGCCATAACACGGTTCCAAGTCGACGAAGTTTCTTTTTTCCCACCCACCCGCCCATGGGTTTGTTTTTATTTATTTTGAATCTTCCTGTGTCTGTCCAAGCCCCGGCTCAAAGCTCCTAATCTAAGCCTGATACTATGGATCAGGGGTCTGGGTGGTTTGAGCATCTGCTCCCCCCCTTACTTCTGAGACCAGATCTGACGGCCTGATTCTAGAGCAACGGGCATCCCACCCCCACTAACTTTTGCAATTAATACAGGGCCGCATCAGGACGGCCCCAATAAGAGCACCAGTTTATGAGGTTTTGGTACCCAAGGGGCAGAAAAGGAGTCATAGGAAATTACCAGCAGCCGCTGCAAGATTTTTTGCAGCGAAACAGATTGCGATTTGTAGAGACAGAGGAAGACGTACATTAAAATAAAGTGGCTTGTAGTGCGAGTGTATGCCAAAATGGGCGGGAGGCCTCGCGCCAGCAAGGCCAGCTCCCGCGCCCTTTTAGTTTGTGAAATCATTTTCTTGTTACACACTCTTTTGTGACACGATAACATTCCCTTCAAGTTTTAAAGAACCCTTGTTTAAAATTTTTCGTCTCTACGTCTTAAAATGATTTGTGACTAATGTTCCCTTAAAGTTTACAGAAACATTGTTGAAAATAATGTCATACGTTACACACAAAGATATATTTTTAAAGGTAGGCACATATTAAAATACTAAGACTACCCATGTAAGTCCAAGCGAAAAATGAATTATTTACAGGTAAGTTCAGATAAACTTATAGATCTGTACCTGTTTTGGCAAAAAGCAAAAAAACTGTCTCACTGAAGAAGGAGAAGGAGAAGAAGAAGGAGAAGGAGAAGAAGGAGAAGAAGGAGAAGAAGAAGAAGAAGAAGGAGAAGGGCTCAGTTTCCAACACAACTAAGATTTTGAAAAAATCTTGAGAGGGCTACTTTCCCCCATCGAAGCGTTTAATTATATAAACATCACTCTTACACACGTTGGTCAAATTAGTGAGATCTCTACGAGCCACGAATTTCGTAAAGGATGTTAAGACACCTACCGTTTCAATAAGATTTCTTTGATTTCTATCCTATTTCTATCTTACTTCATCCTCTCTTCATCTTTTTACTATACTTCATCTACATCAAATGAACCACGCAGGACTTCGTCATCACAAGGAGGCTATAAAATGCTGCCATCGTGTCGGTGTGGTGAGGTCTTGTGAATGACACCATCGACACCAACAACCAATTAATCACGGGGCTATCAAGGAGTCACCATCATGTTAATGCGCGGCACCTCGCACCAATAACCTAATAATAACCAAAATGAATCTCCTGTCATCCCTCCCCTCATCAATATCTGTACTCCTCCTGTGCCAATCACCCTACCAATCCTTCGCCTTTCTCTCTCCCTCCTCCATCGCACTGCACCACCCCCCAACACCCCACCGCGCACCGGACAATCCACGACTCCAACGCGGGAGGAACCCACTCGCACCGCCACTGCATCAATCCTCCACCGACGACACCGAACGACGACGCGACAAGGTCCGCACACTCCTCGTAAACAGCGTCAGCAAGGCGGCGTCTCTGTCGAAGTCCGTGTTGAATAAGGGCGGGGCGCCCATCGCCAGCGTGTTGCGGGATGCGGCGCATGATGCGAGGGATGTCGCTGCGGGCTTTGTCCATCACGAGGAAGTTCCTTCGGAGAAGTTGTGGAGAGTTTTGGATAGGATTGAGAAATCTTTGGATCGAATGGAGGAGGAAATGGGGGCCTTGAGGGCGGAGTTGCGGAGTGTCAAAGAGATCTTGACATCTTCGGTCGGTGTGGATGCTGCTCACGCTGGTGACTTGACTCACGTGCAGAGCGAAGAGCCATCGATGGACTTGAAGGACAACGAGGTTTCCAATGAATCTCATCCGCGAGAAATACAAGCAATCGACGATGCGCAAGATGCAACAACCCCCGAATCATCCGAACCACGGAAAGAAATTGATGTGTCTGCGCTACGCTACGAAGATATTGACTACACCCTGACGGATATGGCGCCGCCGTTTATCAACGAGGACGAGTGTTTGGTACCCGGAGAGCCAGTCGTGCGTGTGGAGAAGGCGCCGCAGAATTCCAGGAGGATATTTGCTGGAATTGATATTCCCGTCAGTGTGCAGGAGGTTTGGAATGTAAGATAGCATTGTTTTGAATGCACGAACATGGAAAAAATTGGAAGGCATGTATTTGTTTTTCACCGTCCATATCTCTGTTGTTTCACTATTGCATCGGTGCATGACAGCTTCTCACTGACTACGAAAATCTACAAAATGTGGTCCCCAATCTTGTGGTCAATGAAGTCCTCGAACTCCTTCCCGGAGCTGCCAATGACACCCAACCCGTGTTGTCCACTCAATCCAAACATCTTTCGGATGCTGAACAATGCAGAGAAATTGCCAATAGAATGAAGGGTGCAGTGCTGAGGCAAGTGGGTGGAGCAAAGGTTGTTGGGATTAATTTTTCAGCGAGAACTACCTTGGAAGTACGAGAATGGCCAAACGTGAGTCATGCAATTTTCACAGACAATGATCATATGCACCATACATGGAATAAACGATACATTTCGTCTCCATTAACCGAAATGTTAAATTATTTAGGGTATGCCGGACTTTGCCCACTTCGAAGAAGAGGTGTATGAGGGCAAATCCCGATCCGACCGTGTTAAGGAAAGTGGCAGGAGAGAATTAACGAGGTATGTATTTCCCCGGCCATTCGCACTATCATCGTTACCGCATAAGGATATTTCGATGCAGAATATTGAAAATGATGATGGAGAATTTAGAATGTATCAGGTGTGTGAGCAAAATTTGAAAAAGTCCTTTGTGTACTCGTCTATTTTATTGATGATAGTGTACTCATCATTTATTCTTAGGGCGTATGGCGAATGCAGCCCCTGCCAGGCTGCTCGCCACCGGGAGGCAGCGCCATGAGATTGACATATGCAGTAGAAGTAAGCCCAAGGCCGTATTTGCCGGTGGCTCTCGTCGAAGGGCGGATAGCAGCGGATTTGTGCAATAATTTGAAGGCGATTAGGGAAAAGTTGGTAGGATCGCTGTGACACCTAGAATGTGGGATTTTGCATTGGAATTCGATGACCGAAAACTTAGTTAGTAAGTGTGCCAATGATTACTTTGGTGGACGACTGTTGTAAACGTTGTCACTAAGTAGACAAGCCAAAAATACTCCAGATTGTTTCTCTATCTTGAGATAGCTGATTTTGTTCTGAAAATTTCTGTGAAACCAACAAAGCACAACCAATTGGTCCCTTTGGAGAAGGGCATATGGGAGTCACATTAGAAACATCCTTAAGCGTGGTATTGGTAGCTGCTTAATATAATGATCCTTCAAATTTCATATGTGTCGTGGAAGATGGCAGATTTAAGTTTTGTAGTGAAGATGTACACAACTCCATCCTTTCATGCTGAAAATGTACATCCCAAAATAAACAGCACATAACAATCGTGTGTAAGATATATAATAAAGAAAAATAACCTGTAGAATCATCAGGTGATAACTGGGTGGTTGTTGCTGAAGTGACCGTCTTAAACCTGCAGTGACAAATGTGGAACACATTCAAGCTCAGCTCAGAAGCAATGGGAAAATATGTCCACAAGAAAACCCAATCAGGATGCCTTGGGTTGCTGATGATATGCCTACTGACTTAGCAGAATCTGCACATTAATGTTAAAAATCCACCAGAGTAGTAACTTACCTTTGACTCCAGAACTTACGCCAATTTATATCAGTAGTTTTGTTATCGTCATTCTGACACTTAAGTGGTGCGGTAGGTAGATATTATATCTACCACTACCAAAATTGCTGCATCTCTAATCATTATTCAATAGATATCACTCACCTCTATTGCCAAATACTCAAACATTTTTTGCCAAGAACTACTCGTATTCATTGATCACCATTGATCAAAAGATTCGAGTGCGGTCAGGACTTGCCTTTTACTGTCTATTCATGATTTTACTGATCCAAGCAAAATAGAAGTAAGTATATATCTGGAAGCTTGCTCCCTTCTTTATTCATTCAATCTGCCAAGTACTGACAAGATTTATTGAGTTTGCATATGGGTAACATGAGCTCATACCGTACAAACTATATTTTTAGTTTTGCGCAATGTATTTGTTGCCACTCTGAAAGTTGCGTTCCAAACTTTGTTGAGGTTGTTGTTGCTGTTTATGAGACCTCCCCATGCAATATTTGATGGTAGTGGATGGGAAGGGAGATGAATTTTTTGATGAAGAGCTGAGCATTGTTAGTCCTTGACTTTATTGAAATTCTTGCATGAAGTGTCAAGATATTGATCTCATGACATCCAACAATTAACCAGAAGGAACGAAAAATGTTAGGATGCTCAATCTATTAGTAATGGTCATAATTATTTGACAATTTCATAATCATACTTCTTTGTTGCTTGGAACTGATGATCTCAACATGGTATTCTGTGATCTCATAATTTAGACATACAGTGCACAAGTAGGAAAAAAGACTTCGTGAAATATTTTCTGTCGGTCAAGAGTTTTTTGCGTCTTGATAGACCTTTGTATTTTATATCATTTATGTACTTTTTAATCATGATACTTTTCACACACACGAGGTCATATTTGGTGGATTTGATGAAGGCATGAGTTTAAATTATTTGTTGTGCTCATTGATGACTGTCAGAAGATACTAAAATGATTAGCTGGAGAGCTGGGTCCACTTCAAGAGAGTTTGAGAATGGAACTTTGTAACATCAGGTTGAGAGTATTCGAAACAGATCTTAAGAGAAAAGTACCCATGGCTGTTTCAGGATTACAAGGCGATGTCAGATGACAAGTGATCCCAGCTGCTCAAAGCAAGACTGAACTGAAAACAATACACAGAAAAAGAACGGAGTGCACACTTCCTATAGTCACACTCAAACCAGCGCAGAAACAAAACAAACAACCAATTGAGTATGATTTCACCTACCATTGACAGGAGGAGTGGAGATGCTTGGCATGGACAGAAATAGAACAATGCATGAAAAATTTTACTATGAGCTGATGATCAGATTGTATGCAGACTAGCTCCTGCACTGGCCTGTATTATGAGTTGGGGGAAATGACAACAAAAAGGAAAAAGGGTGCAGATCAGTCTGTTGTTTACAGAGAATGATAAATGACTGAGTTCTAGTGGAGATTAGAAACATTGAATAGGAAACAAACAGTAAAACCTGAGTACATAAAAAATTTCACAACAAAAGTAAGTGGAAGACATAAACTCAAAAAGTCAATATGGTCCTGGAAAAGCTATGAAAGCTGGCCTTGGGCAGGGCATGCTTCCTCATCTGGAGGCACTGAAAAGTTTTAGCAATCCTCAACTGAATCACCTGTCCCTTCTTCATCATTTTGTGCCACGACTTTCACATGCATGGAACGTTATGAAAACTAGTGTATGTGTTTTTAGTTCCAGGCAGCGGCTGCGCAATCTTGAGAAACTCCCTAAACACATAAGCATAGCCCATCATGACAATGATTTGACAGTAGGAATGCAACAAAATTAGATATCTGCAGACACTACCAAAGAGGGATTTGTTTGGAGTGGTTAAGGTTATTTGTGCAAAGAAGAAAGATTCGGTACTTCTTGCATAATCATAATTGCATACACCAATCCTGTCTGGAGGCACTTAAAACCGTTGAGCATTCCTCAGCAAGTATCACCCCTCCCCATCTCTTTGCACGGATACTCATAAAGCATGTGCAAGATGGTGGTGGCTCCCCAATATCAAGAAGTCATTGTTTGCAAATCCCACAAAAGCACACTCGGAAACTATTAGGGTGCTTGCTTTGAAGGTAGGTAAAAGTCAAAATGAAACAGAGCCTTTAGAAAGAAATAGGACCTCTGTCTTTCTCCAGTCAAAAAGTGATGAAGATTCCTCTTTGGCTGCACACGTCACCAAATATTGTAGCAGAGCTCTTTTCTATGCATTGCAATGTTGTGGAAATCATGTGTTGGTCTTTCAGGTAGGTTTGTTGGGGTCCTTCAAAGGTGACCTCTTCAAAAGAAGCAATGCATCTTTCTCTACTATGTGTAGAACTAGCAGATTCCTACATAAAATGTTATGTGGCAGCAACTTATTTTTTGTAATTGAGTTGCAAGTGTCCATGATCTGTCAGCCAATATCCTAGATGAGGTAAGCGTTTTGATACTTACCATTGTAATGACCCAGTCTTAAATGAACTTTTAAAATCACCATTCATCAGGTATTTCTCACCCTGCCATTTGTGTTGATGAAATCCATCTCCCCAGCAGTGTTTTGCTTTTTCTGCCTTGAGACAGAGATCCCCTTTCCGACTTGTCATTTAGAGACTCAATGCATGCACTGACTCAAGAATATCATCAAAAAGGTCTTCCACTTTGACACAATTAGAAAACCATTTGAGAAAATTAAAGAGATTCTGAGTGAGATCAGTTAATTTCTAACACCAATCAGATCAATTCTTGCGTTCACAATAAGATATAGATAGGGATAATTTGTGGATGTTTGTTGAAGTTCTAGATGTATTGCTTGACATCTCATACAGTGTGTCCTCTTTTCGTGTCCTCTTGTTCTTGTCCATGTTGAAACTCTAATTAATCGAGTCTGGTCTGATGCGTCATCTTGTTGTTTGATTGATGTCACTCCTCTGCTACTGTCATCTTGACAGAGGACACATTGGCGGTTTGCAAACCAAATGATGTCCATTTCATTGGTCCTGTCTCATGTACTATGCATAAGCAAATGAATACTAACCTTCTTTTGCAAAAGAAGTTTGCGTTAGACATGGCCATTGTCTGTTGGATGGATTGCAGTCTGATGGCAGTTTATGGAATGGTTGTATTTCTCCGTTCTGTCTCTTGAGCTGAGATTCACATTGGGGGCAAAAAATCTGCGGTAGTAGCAATTTCCTATAGTCTGTCTGTTGCGAAGGATATTTGGCCTGAAATCTGAAATCTGACACCTACCCTAATTTTGTACCACGTCTACACAATTGTACGTGTTTTGCCTGCCGCCTGCCAAAATCTCGGAGAAACCTAAGTTTCGCTTTTCAGGCAGTGGAGAGTTCACCCGTCCTCTCTAAACACCCTCACACACCGTCACCCATTCCCCAGCATTCGCCCTCACACACTTGCTTTGATCCATCAATTCAACAGCAGCAGATCGCAACACTAAAATACCAGCTATGGATCCCGCCGCCCTTTCCTCCCTCACCCCCGAACAAAAACAAGCCGTCATGGCCCAAGCCCAAGGTCAGGCCAATCAGCAAATTATGGCATCCATGGTCGAAAGTATGACGGTCAGGTGTTTCGACAAGTGCGTCGGTACCTCTGTAAGTTCTCATAGGGTAATTTTCATATGTCATGCGTAGCGCAAATTGTGGCCGTCCATGGTTTTATCGAGACCCGCTGGTTAGAAATCGCTTCTGTTATTTGTTTGAGGCTGTGCACTATGATTCCGTTGCTCCTGCCTCGTGTTGCACGACCAACGATCCTTTATTATCTCAAACTCTATTCCGCGATTATTTCTCAAACCAAAAATCAACATCGAAACAAAACATATAGGGGGACCGTCTCGACTCCAAAGAGCAGTACTGCCTAGCGTCCTGCCAAGACCGCTATCTCGATGTTCGCAAGGCGGTGGGAGAAAGCTTGGAGAAGAGGCAAAGCACCATGTGAGAAATTTAGTGAACAAATGCGGGGCCAGTATATTGTTATGGTTGGAAGGCCGACGCCATGGGGTATTTCTACTGTCACTGCTGATAGTGACAAGAGAGGAGAAGCAGGGCAATCAATAGAATCTATTATGGCGTGGGATAGAGTGATAGAAATCTGTGGGTGTGTATCAGCTGAAGTTTATGCGACTATTTGTCCGGTGAACTTTTGTCGTGATTTTTGCCTGAACTCCAGTTTGACAATTTTTAACCTAGAACATAAAGTGCATGTTAAAGTTTTCATGGTGAAGTCGAATTGCGCAGTTGTAATCGCATCTATCTAAATAGGTTATTGCTTGGGGATGCCATTTGAGAATTTTGTTGCGTTGATAGCTTGAGACTCGTTGTTTTTCTGTCCAAGCTCCTCGTAGCGGGGCGGGGCCTTGTTGCTTTCAAAAGCTGCATTTCTGCGCATGCTGCTGCTTCTTGGTGTCTTTCTCTTGTTTCGTAGAAACATTTGATACGAATCACATCAACTATTTTTACGTTCGTGCATTCTGTCTAGGGCAGCATTGAATAGCGTTATTCGTCATTTTGAATAAAGAAGACAAAAATACTAACATCTGATTATTCAACCTCTCCCGTCAGATTTCAAATGAAGTTTTTTTTTCTGTCACTTCAGAAGTCAGTTAACTTGTGTAGATCAACTCTTTGTTCACAATTTCAACTTTAATGATCGAGACCACCATCCTCACTTCACGATCCTGAATTGGTTGCTTGTCTTCATATGGCACTCTCAAGTATTGGCATGTAACTCCTTCACTTCAATAGGTTTTGTTGGGGGGACCGTCCCAGTGGTAAGAAAATTCACATAGATCTATTTGTATGTAGCGATCCCACTTCGCAACAAACGGCTACAAACCGCGCAGCTTTATGCTGAATCAAAAACGAAATCTTAAGTATGTATCCTCGTCTAGAGTGAGTATGACAGCACCCCCGGTAATGAGATTCTCACTTGATTATCCTTCTTCTTTAAACTTGTAGGCTCTTCTTCATTTGTGGCAGCATGATTGCTTTGACTAGGTTTTTCTTTCCTTTCGAAATCATAAAATTGTTCATGTGACACTGGTATTGTTCTCATCTCTGATTCGTTGCTGCACTTAAAGTCAAGTCCAAGCTCGCGAGTAATAACTTCATTTCGAAGTTGTCAGTCTTGCACATAAATTTCCCTAAGTCCTTTAGGTCATATTTCGCATGATCACAAAAAAAATTCAACAGTTATCGTTGAACTCCGCACAATGACAAGAGATAGGATAAATAATGTCATAAATGAACTTCTAGGTTGTCCGCATGCTTTGGACATCAATGCTACTGCACATTTGTTCACACAAACAACACATTTACCATAAACGTGTGATTAAGGTGTAATTCATTGAGGTAAATTCTTTTTTCAATAGGAATTTTTTTGGTTCTACCATCAATTATGTCCAACAAGTTTTACTTAGGAAAAAGAGCATCGATCTGAGTTAACAGTTGCCAAACACATATGATGTTTCTCTAGGATATAGTGTTATTTTGTTTTGACATGTGTACACCGGTTCTGCTCTTGTCGGTACTACATCACTGTAGTGTCCTCATCTTGTTTACCTTTCTGGATAAAAAGTAGGACTGATACAATGGATCACACACTTAGTTCAATTCGTAAACTCCCAAGGAGGTTCTTAAGATGCTAACAACAGTGACATGTTTATTGAAAAACAAAAAGCTGCATTGCAAGACTGAGATTCGGCGCACATGGATTATTCAATATCATGTGATTTTCCTTCACAGATCACAGAGTGCTGCAAAATGATTTTCTATATTTTATACTGCAGAACAAATTTTCATGTTGCAAAATGAATTTCTAAATTATACAAGAGTCTTGCATTACCTTCACATGCTTTAGTAATAAATATTTTACTCAATCTTTGTCAGGCAACTTTAAGAAACACAGGGATAAACATGACACTGAACTATCACATAAAGGTTTTACTGAGTCGTGCTGATGATTTTCAATCTTAAGCCGCCAAAGGTTATTGTTGCGATGACTTTGGGGCACCCTTCATAATGATCATGGAAGATCTGGGCCATATGGTGAGGTACAGGGTAGGAAAGAGTACTGAAAATGATTTAACTGTTAATAGGGCACATTACACGTTCAGTTACCAGGGCCAATTTTTGCTCCATCAATTTATTTTTGTCATTACAATAGCTGACTTGTTCAATTTGCACTACAAGGAAAGTGTTAAGTCTATAACTTCAAACATCAAGGTATCTGATGATTTTGTCTCGCAATCCCCCAAATAACTTATTCATCTCTTGAATGATTGTCTTTTGACAAGACGTTTTAACTTTCATCCCCCAAGAATATCTGTTCCATGTTATTATCTGCTGTTGTCTATCAAAGAAAGGCATAGATGTCTTATGAACTTATCAAATTGGCAAAGCACTCTGAACTACGCTTAATCAGTTAAAATTTGGACCTTAATTTTGCACAGTTTCTAATCAGAAGTAAAGTCAAATACTTGTGTACATGTTTTGTTTGGGTTATGAATGATGAGGAATAAGTGAAGTGGCATGTTATGACAGCTTATTTCTAGTCAGCTAGACATTTTGAAATGATAAGGCCTATTCTAACTCTGTCAGCATAGATACAGTGAATTTTTCTCACTGGTACTGCACCTGACCGTTGGGAAGTCCTCAGCAACAATGGCAACAACAAGGGCAAGGTTTTTGTTTATGTCTAAGTGTTCTTCTTCCCTGGCCTTTATCTTGTATGGCAATCTCTGCAATGGGATCATGATGATTTGATATCCTGATTGCAATGTTTCTGCTTACAAAAGACCATTATCAAGAATGCTCTAATCAACAAAAGACATGGATATGGTTTCAAGAAATCAAGTTTCTTAATAGATCTCCACTTAGTGCCTTCTGTACATGTCATCTCATCATCCAACAAGATGCTGAGAAGATTTCTGTACACATGAGCCAGTTGAAACTTTGGCTCTTGGCTTGAATAGATGTGATGCAGGGGTTGTTCACATCAAATGATAGACGAGGACATTCCAGTCAGTAATCATGGCTTTTATGATAGTTACTAGCTTTACAGTGTTAGACCACAGGGAGGCAGCATGGTAGAATGAGATGTGGGAGAACAATGGTAATATGAACTCTAAGTGCTGAAATCATTATGGAAATCTTGAGTTTTGCGATAAATATCTATCAAGGATGATAATGTGGATGGCTCACCCAGAAAAAAATGCATTTCCACAAGTCTACAAACAATTCCTTCACAAATGCGACAAAGGGAAAGGAGAAAAGACAAGCTGCATAAATATAACCTTAGTTTGTAGGCTTTTACATCACTGTCATTTAGGCCTTGGCAGTTGTGGACACATTCTAAAACCAATTAGAATCATGCCACTCCAGATCTGGAGCAGACATAAAGTCTATTGATTTATTGATTAGGTTGGCCAAATGACTTGACTGCTCCACTGGAGTAACAGGTCCTTTACGTATCATGTATGGATTGGTGTTAAGATGAGGTCCTACCTTGGCACCTGCTGAATGACCTAAGGTCTCAATATGATCAAGACAAGCATCTGTGATGACTTAGAATATTTGGATGGGTCCTTTACAGTGTGTGAACGATGTTGACTCTATTGTATCTGCTTTTGTTGGTTAAGGATCTCATGGTCTCTATCTTAGTTTTGATTGTTGACATAAAATACCTTTCAAAACCTTATGTCTTTGTTCTGGACTACACCAAAGTTGTAGCCATCGGATTACATACTCTGAATTGTTGGGTTTTGCAAAACGTACTTCCCTGATGCCAATCTATGAATCTTGTTTTTTTGCTTAGTCTTGCAGAGGCACATGCAGATTGCTTGCAGAATGCAGCCCATAATACCCTATAATCTCCCTATAATACCATCGTTCGACACCAGCTACACCAGCTACACCAGCCAACGATGACGACAACCGGCATCAAGGCTCAAACCGCATTGGCCTTGATATGCCTCATCGCAGTAGCATTGCCGCGAGCTCGGCGTGTTTATGCGTTTGGGTACAATGGGAGACGAGGGAAAAGTAGACTTTTGATAGATGTCAGGTAAGTCTCTAACAAATCATGGTGGTGTGCCTTTTGCGACTGCGTTCTAATAAAATCGATATTTATCCTGCCATGTAACAATGTATCTCCTTGGTTTATCCAAATGAAGATCCAACAATCGTCCGGCCTTGCTGAGGTTTACCGCCACAACCCAAAGATGGAAGTATGCTCCGATATTTTCTTCGAATCGTAATGACGAGCATGATCCTATGTTACCTCCAAAAACCAAACAGGTCATTGCAAGCCCTCCTCGATTCTTAGCCACAGGATACGACGTTGCCGCACTGCTCAACATTGTTGCTGCAATCGCTCTTATCCTAAATTATCCCACTGGTTCAGTGAACTCCGGCAGAGTCACCTCTATCACAACCTCCGCCGCGTACCATGCAGCAACTCGTTACCAACCCAACCTTTTGGCGACCTACACGGCTGGAACTTTAGGTCATCTCTTTCTCACAACGGGATTGTGCTATATTCTTGGAGATGCGGTGAGGGCGAAACGATTGTCGACGTCAGATACCTACAAACGATTGACTTTAGGAACATTGCTCTTTGGTCTGATTGGATTGTTGAGCGTTCCTGGTGAGGCTGGATGTAACTCTAGTATTGGCCCACAGGCAATGAGTGCAATTGTCTTAGTCCAAATTTCTAAATTCGTGACGGCCTTGGTGTCATTCGTTGGGTGGGAATTCGGCGCCGGAGGGTTTGGGTCGTTGAGCAATCGAGCAAGGAACATCCTCAAAGAAATTGCCAAAGGTTGCAGAAATGTATGGAGAACTCTTCCAGTAACAGATGATCGCCCCGCAACTTTCTACCGGACTTTCTTTCTATTGGTCACCTTTTTCAATCCGCTCTGCAACATCCCGGAATTATCATTCAACTTGCGGCAGGGGGTCGGACTGTTCTCATTGCCTCCTAGCTTGACAATATCCTCTATAGCTCGATTGACTTTGTTGAGTGTCATCCTGTACGTGTTAAAAGATGCGGCAGAAAGAGATAGATTGGAGAGAACAACGTTTGTCAAGTTGAATATAATCGTTGGGCTATGGGCTGTAGGGGTTGGGACAGCACAGGGATTCAGCCACGGAATATTCAATGTTCGAAGGGCGGCGGATAAGTTTTTATTTGCAAGTCTTTTCTTTAACAATGGAATTATTTCATTATTACGCAAGATGGGCTGCATGAAAAAAACGGACGACGATCCCGAGGGAGAGCATCCATTGCGTATCAGTCTTTTTTGATGGAAAGATAATGACTTTCAATATTAAAGTCGCAGTTTGAGTCTGAGCAATGAGTACCTGCATGTCACTTCGCCCCCTTTTCTCTTTTTGCCTTTGGCAACCTCACACATTCAATCATTTCATTCTTAATATTTTTGATCCTTCCCTTGACACTCACCATCGTCCTACCTTTCTCTGAGTCTCTGCCTACCAATTTCCCTTCTGTAACCACTCGCTTCCTTGTATAATTTTCGCCATCATCACTCTCACTTGGACCTTTTTTCTTCTGCCTTTGCTTATCTTCCTCCCAATGTTCCACCACTACGTCAAAGCCTTTGTAGCTTTCAAACATTTTGTCGCCTCGCAACACATTGTCGAACTCAGGTGTGGTAACTTCAATCTCATGCAACTGTGCAATTTTGTACCCTAGGGAATCTTCGCCATCTTGAGAGAGATAGTCGTTGATTGCGCGTGCTATTTTTGTTATGTCGATTCGATTCCCAGGTGTATCATCTTCCGAAGTGAATTCATCATAAACGTCCTCGTTGTCATCAAATTCCAAATAATCCAAAGAGGCTAGATTGTTTTCATCGAAGACCAATTCACCACCATCGTCATCGATGTCATACAAAACATCTTCCCACTCCTCTTCATCCAAGGAACTGTCACCATCATCAACAGATGTCAGCAACATAACTCTCGTCAGCAGACACATCCACTGTAACAACGATTCGATCGGCTCTCCAATCAATATGAATCATGGGTTCCGTGGCCCCGGCTTCCATCGCCGCAGCAAGAATCATGCTGGATCCTACAGATTTCATATCTGAGAGCTGGTCTTCTTCGGAGGGAGAAGCGCGTAGAATCATTGATGGCATTGTTGCTTCACGCCGCGGCTCGCGATCCCAAATTAGGACACTCTGCGAATACTGAATCCTTGGTGGCAGAACGAATGCACTGGTGCCAATGCCAAAATAATGGATTGTTGTGGCATACACCATCAGAGAGAGTGATTTCGTCACCATCGTCATAAATCAAGGCTATTGGGACTCAATAAATAGCATCCCAGTAAAGATTGATTCCAGTTTGAATCAAGATGAGAGTACTTGAATATATTCTCCAGTGACTGTACTATTATTTGGGGTTTTGGCGATATCACACGTCAGAGAGGTTATGCCGTCTCACCAGTCAATTATCGATTACAGGACAAAATATGAATTTCCTTAGGAAGTGCGAGCTCGTCGCCTAATCTACTTGTTGATGCCGTCGTCTTGTCGTCGTGTTGACGACTTCTGTCGCTGTTGGCTGCCGGCTGATGGCTGGGGAGAGGCGCAGAGAGTGTGTGACGAGAGTGTTGTTGTGATCGTGATGGCGTTGATAGATCGTCGTGATAGGTCGTGATGCTCTCGTGATGGACTGGTGGGCACAAAGAATGAAAAAGTCGGATCGCCCCGTGTTCAATGTGTGACTGTTTGTGACTGTCATCTACTGTCATGCCTATGTCATGCTTCCATGATGATAATTATTTTTGTGAAGATCTTCTGTTTTTCATCATTAATACCTGTTAATACCACCGTAAAAATGATATAATTCATTAATGATTGTATAGTCGGACAATAATATTGTGTCATACACTGAAGAAATCCTCAACAGTCAAAGAACTTAGGATGTGATGCAATCTTACATCAACCATGACAATCTACTATGGTGCTGCATGATTTATCTTCGTCTTCGGCTGCGAAGTAACAGTACTTTCTAATAATGTTATTTAACGATTTGGACACAGAGAAGCGATGCTTACTTTGAAAACAAACCCATCCTACCATGGATTGTACTATAGATGACTATCTTTCACAAGCTTTCACACTAGCCCTTCTTTAAAGTTGAATGTGGCTGCGCAGTGAAAGCAATCCCTGTCCAAACAACGAACAACGGACAATCCGTTAGTCTTGCTGGTAAGAACAGTAAAAATTAAACGTTGCAGGTCCAATGCCCAATGCAAATGCTGTCACAATTCAAGCAAACATCAATCCGCTGTTCTCGCCTGCAGTAATTATCTTTTACTTTTGAACAATGATTCATTTTCTAAAGAATATCTTCGTCTTGATGATGATGATCTTGTTATTTTATGTAGAGTATCTCTCGTACCTCCCCACGCTAAATCAGGCTAAATGCTAAATATACAATGCTCTCCCATTCAAAGCTTCTATACAGTATGTTCCGCAGACGCCCAGACTACAAATGACATTTAGACGATCCCAACGTACACACCATATACGATGAAACAACAGCAGTACAATTGAAGCCTTCTGTCCCTCGTGACTGTGATAAACATTTCTTAAATAGTTGGTAGGATTCGAAACATGCGCTTTCATTATTTGATGGATGTCGAATCGAGGACGAGACATGTGCTTGCGAGAGGCCATTGTTAGAGAAAGTCTCGCTAAGAGAAGTGTCGTATTGAAACATGTTTTCCTGATGTATGCGACTAAGGGCAAAAAGACTAGAGTTTGAAGTTCGATGATTATTCTTTGTGGTTGCCAACCTAGGATGTTCCGTTTCGAATTTGATTTTATGTGGACCGACAACACCAGTGGAAGTAAAAATATGTTTTATCAGGTTAGTGGCATGCGCCATCATGATACGGTGGCCTGGCGGAGGCCGATTGGTCCCATCATTGTCGCTCGGAGGTAAAATCCTTGACGCTTGTTTTCTCCTGTAAAGGTGATTGAAAAATAATGTCTCTCGTATCACGGGTCTCGTCGGAAGCGCCCCGGGCTTATCTGGAAATAATATGAAACTGAATGTGCGACTAGTAGTTGACTCCGACGATACTGTGTAACGTAATCAGGAGGCCTGAGCTGATACGAAATGCAAAGTATTATGACTACACATAAAGCATGGTAATAACACTCCTAACAGAACATCACATCGAAGACATTCGTTCCAATCAATACTTACATTTGTACGACTCAGCATAGTATGGCACATAGCCGTAAACAGCATTAATTCCAGGTTTCTACAGTGCCTACGGTTTCTACAATGGGTTAGGTCTAAATCTACACAACAAAATTCTATGATACTATATAAAATGATATCACACAATTCATGATATCACACAACAAGACTGATTACGAAACTCGTGATCTCTCGTGATATAGGGCTCGACCTGGAGGCTTCGAATAATATTATTCTCCGATTGCTCCAATCGCCATCCAGGAAGGGGCAAAAGAGCCTTGATGAAGCCAAGCTACCATACGTGATAAATACAAAATAACTTAAACGTCGAGCCCACTCACCAATAATAATTACTGAAAGCAACACAAACAAACAAAATGAAAACATACCGCACCATGTTGGCAACCAGAACTCTTTACACGCGAACAATAGCTTGGATAATAGTGCTCCTGCTCACGCGTCTCCTCCATGGCCATAATCAATTAATAGCGGCGCATATCTTTGGCTCTGATCTGGACGAGGAGGCGGTGAATCGGCTCTCCTCTACGCGGGCTAGCGTCTCTCAAATCATTCTAAACCCGATTCACGAGACTGTCTCACAGGCCGATGGATCCGTGGCATCCGTTATGGCGGGGGAGGAAGAGTTGATATACGCAGCGATGGATCCGTTTTATGTCGAGTCTTATGTTTCTTTCGATCTCTCTTATGCATCGTTGGACGACGCAGAATTCGAAGATGCGTTATCAAATGCCACGTTGAAACTGTACTGGTTGAGTGGCGATCTGAATTCTGTCTCCGTAGATTTAGTAGACCGGGAAAGTGATTATCTTAAAAGGTATGCAATCCCCGAAGTGGACTATTCGAGTTGCGCTGGTGTAGGCCACTGCTGGGTCGAAGTGGACCTCACCGCTGCGGTTTCATGGAGCGTTGAGCAAAGCCTTCAAATTTCGCAGCGAATGCCTCAAGCAGTGTCTGTCCGAATAAGTACCAATCAACAAATGGCACGCGGATCATTTGCGTCTAGTAGTTACAACGGAGGGGTGTTCTCTCCCACGTTTATTTTGGACTTTGACGATGAACAAGGCTCTGTTGACATAGATGTTATGAGGACGATTAGACTTAAAGGTAGTAATCGTCAATCAAACAAAAAGAAGCAGAAAAAGAAGAAAAAGAAAAAGGGAAAGAAGAAAAGGCCAGGGAAGAACAAGAATCCCGGGAAAAAGAAGCCAAACAAGAAACCAGGCATGAACAATGGCGTGAAACAACAGCAGAACGCCAACCAAGACAAGCCCAAAAAAGGCAATCTGAAAAAAGACAAGCCCTCAAACAACAAACCGAATGGAAACAGTGGTCAGGCCAAACAATCAAATTTGAAGCCGGTAAATACAAAACCTTCTAATGTTGGATCGAATCCAAAGCCAAAACCCATAACACCAGCGAAGCCTTCTCCACGACCTATACCCCAACCAGCGGTCCCGTTACCACCCTCACCTGCAAAATCACAAACACTCAAAATACTCGATTCCAAGAAAAGCATTATCACCGAGCAAATTCTTCAGTATGAAGATCCCGTGCAAGGAAAGATTGAATCTGTGTACACTTATGATGGCCTAGCTATGGGTTTGGCTATTATGAGCACCAAGGGCGTCGCCGGGAAAAATTTACCTGGGAGATGAGGACAAATCTAATGGCTTTCGATATGGTCTTGTAAACATTGCCGCGTTCCTTGCGCAAAGTATGAAAGAAACGATCAAGTACAACGCGTGCGATGAGGTAGGCTCTATATAGTTTATTTGTTTTCTTTATGATGTTCTGTGTACTGACTTGTTCTACAACTCTATAAATACTGAAGAATAATTGGGTGAGCATGTGCTCGAGGCCCCAGTCTCTTTGTTGTTGAATAGATATCTCTCATACCCTATTCTTCGTTTTCGGATTCGCAGGATTTGGTTGACGGTGTGTATCCTCTCGTAAGTAATTTTCATTCGGCATCTTACGGAACAACAAGCCTTTCCTTTCTCATCATCAAGACACCACCCGATAATTTCCCTGTCCCTTTAATACGATACTCTCCGAATGAAGTCGAACGCATGTGGTCAACTAGGCCAGAGTTACCAGGATTACCACTGCCCTGCAAACGAGAAGCATATGGAATGTCCTGTCGATCCAAAGATGGAGATAACTGCAGTAACACACGCAACCTGGTAGGCGCTCCATTATATCTGCACTTAGGTCTTTCATATCTCACTACTCCACTTAGCTGATCTAACTGTTTCATTAAAATGACATTGTTTAGGTATGGGGCTCCGGGTAAGCCAGATTCCTCGCAAAATAGTCCAATCTCTACTGTGATTTTCAATTCTAACTCCTGAATCTGTAGGCCCTTTTTATTGTAAACCCAAGTCGAGCAAAAATGACTTCACTGGATTCTGGGGTAAGGATGTTGTCCAGTTTAGTTAGGGCAATTTGACGCAATCAAGTATATATTTACTGACGTTTTGATTTGTTCGAATTCAGATTACCAATTCGAATGTAATAATCCATGGGCGGATCCACCGACCACTTGTGATGTCTACGAAGGTCAGAAGGCAGGTCAATACGACAACTCAATTCCAGTGGCCAATCGTGCTGGCAGGACTGACGTTGAAGGTTGTTGCTGGTGGGGCCGAGGAGTCATTCAGACGACAGGAATTTGGTAAGTTAAGCTGGACTTTTAAACGAAGCCTTCTTATTGCCAGATCTTAAATTCTGCCATTTAACATTCCAAATAAAGCAACTTCGGCAAGCTTAATTACTACCTCGGAGCTCGTGCTGCGAGGGAAGGACGCGATGCTCCATATCCAGATGTTGACTTTTGTAAAGTAAGCCAAGTTGTTGGACTTTTATTTCTATCGGAATGATCATTTTTACCTTAGAATTTTTCTCTTACTTTTTCTCTCAGAACCCCGAGACGATTTGTTCCAGTCTCCAGCACAAGGAATTAAAATGGATTGCAGGTGGGTTTGGTCTCATTTTCGGGTGTGAAATCTGATTAAATATCGTAGACATACTTCTCACGAAAATTCACGCTGTGTTTTGCAGGCTTATTTTACTGGATGGAGAGTGTTCAAACCTATGACACAAGAGGTTGGAACTACATGGAACAACTCCGTGCTTTCGTGGATGGTGGTTCATCAGATCCAAGCTTCATTAATTCTGTATCTGGCATTGTAAATAGAGGTTGCCACGATCCTCCTTGTGGGACCGGTGAAGTCGATGGAGGTCTCGAGCGCGCTGGATATTTTGATACGGTTATGAAGATCGTGAATGGTGGTTGAATAATAAAAATGACGCTTTCTGTTAAAGATTCGCTATCAGCGAAACCTATGCAGGAATATTTGTGCTCAGATTTTGATGCTAGATCGGGTTGTAGAACTAAATTGAAAAGAGAATTTAAAGAGACTTCCCGTCCCTTAGTCTTGGACCTCAAGGTTGTGTTGGGATCCAACACTTCTTGATGCTCACAGTGTCCTGAGGTGACGAAAAAAGTGAGAACGAAAAATCGAAAACGACAACTCTCTGTAGGGTCTAGTGTAAATTCAATTTTACACGCAAAGCAATGCTTTAGTTTTGAACTAAAATCTAGTTTCAGATCCAACTAATCTTACAAGTTAAGAGAGCCAATTCATGATTGAAGCACTGTTAAGTAATTCCGTTGCACCCTAGTATCCTCATTTCTTGCTTTTGACATATGACCTTGCATAAGCAGTCATATCTAGAAGCCTCTACACTCAGTAACACTTCGATTAACTAAAAAGGTGGATCCTCTTCACGCGGTTAAACTTGACGCCAAATGATCAGCACTCAGTAGCCAAAAGTGATAAACAGCCCATTGGGCCAACGGAGCCCCTCTTCCTGAGACCTTACATCTCTTAAATGCCGAGAGATAGGCAAGTAAAAAGAATGGGAGTTCACAATGGAACCGGTTGTATGATGAAGGACATGATGATATGTGAGAAAATTTTGACGAGTTGGAATAAAAAGCCAAGAAACAGCAGTCACGTAAAAGTTTTGAAGGTGAGGCAATAACCAATTAATACTCCTTTGATGGGAGGGTGGTAATGGTATGGGTCTTCTTCCGCTTTTTCCTGCTCCTTGTCAACTACATGACAGTGGGTTTATGGAGGTGCTGGAGATTGTCGAGAATAAAAATTATGTGAAAAAATGAATGGAAAGTGATTTTCTCTTTGCTTGCTTTCCACTAGCTTTCCACTAGCTTTCTCTAGATTTGGAACGGATTCTATGATAATTGATGGATCCTTGACATCCGAATTCTGTGGATCGGATTTTATTCTGAACATATAATATTCAGTCTTTGTTTTGTGAAAGATCCAACACTTGATTTTTGATGTATCACGTCATCGGATTCGGACATATCCATTCTTATCAATAGGAAGAAAAGAAAGCAAGTAAGTGGTATCAGCTGGTCAAAGGTGTCAAGGAGGTGATTGTCAATGGACATTATAAATTCCTTCAGTTTTTTGTGTAGAGTAAAAGCCTCTGCTTTGCTTCTACTTGTAACATGTGCTGACAGAGGAATAATATCATTAAACAGGTAGAAAAGCAGCCAAAGAGCCAATAGAAACAACCATTATCATGAAAAAATAATGGTCGCCTCCTATTGACAGACCTTTTATCTATGCAAATCAAATAATTTGGCATGACCATATTTGGGAGAAACAATGACACCAGATATCCTGAGAATAGGATGATCCGAGTACGCAATGCCTCTTTGCTAAAACTTATAAAAAATTATTGAATGAGACACACAAGCAATTCAACCAGTGACATGGGTTAGTATTCATCTTCGTTCTCAAATCCAGATACCTCATAGATCTAGTGACAAAACAAGCATACAAAAAGATCAACTTGGTGGATAGATGTATCTACAAAGAAAGCATTCCATTGAAGGATCCTGGCTTCAATATTTTTGGAAAAGGAAACACTCAATGCTACAAAATTATTGCCACCCAGACTTGGCACGCTTGAACGCAGTTCAACTTCAACCAGCCGGGCGTTGGCTTTTCAAGCATTATGGACCAATGTTCAAGTTGGACCTGGCCTTGATGTTTCCTGGGTATTGTAGGATTTGGTCACATGCATCCGCCAAAGTTTCTTCCGCTCATTCAATTAAGATTTTTGTTGACTTTGGTACATCTCCTTCTCTATTTCTTTGCTGTGTAAAAGTTGATGAGCCCTGAAAGTCATCTTCATCATCAATCTCTGAGATGATGTGTCAAGTTTTTTGTTTCTCTTCATCTTTGTACCTTCTCATGCATTAAATACATTTGGGTGTCTTGAGGAATTTCCCCCAAAGAGATTCTAACATATCACTCAAACATCATCATGACTGATAAGATGAATTGTTTTTTCCTTCAGAAAATGCTTCCTCTCCCCCTTCTACTTTGTCAATGACAAAGTATATTCATGAGACTAGTCATCAATAAAGCATTTTGTTCACTCCCTTTTATGCTTGCTGCAATGCTTTGTGTTCTTCATTGAACTGTTTTTGTCAGACTTGGTATTGTATTTGATGTAATCCGCAATTTGATCTGCATCGGCCATTCTGGTTTTATGCAAGATGCATGTAATACGTCCAATGATGTTTGTGGAGATATCTGTGGAGATATCTGTGGAGAGTTTGCAAATTTGAATAATATATTAACAACGATGCATATGAAAGATTCCGAAGAGAAGAAGTTAGAGGTTGAGTTTGTTAAGATGTTTGCGATGATGTTCGGAAACAACAGAGAAATTATGAACTTATCTTAAATAATTTTAGCTTTTGATTATATTAATGACATGTTTAGGTTTCAATTAAGTTGCTGACTTGAACAAGTAAAGCCAACCTCCTCCCCACACATTAACCCCCAAACTCGACCTATTTTCCTAAATCAGGTGTTTTCATATTCACATGAGCTATGGTTTTTACTACCTCTGCATCCATATTGTCCACATTCACGACGCTTCCTCTTGCATGTACCTTGCATTTCAAGTTTGTAAAGTTGACCATCTTGAAAATCAGAAGATGCAAACCCAGTGTACTGAGATTAATCGTGAAAGTTTGAAGAAGCATATTGAGCAGAGTGGGGAGCAGTAGCATAAGCCATATTGTATTCCATATCCATGTGAGCACAATCAATGTTGACATTGAAATTATTGTTGTATACCTTTGACTGATATTAGGTAGAATAATGCTATTGGCTGCTGTTGTTATTAAATGATTTCCTAACCCTCTTGTTCATCTCCCGTGCATTTGATGGAAAACATTGCACCAAAATTTGAGATGCCTTATTCTTCATGAGTTTAAAGAGATCTTTTTCCATCTGATCCTTTTCCATGGTGAATGCCTTCCTCAAACTGCATACTGAGTCTTGGTGTTGATTTTTTTGATAATCTTCTCAACAAAACAGGTAATTTTGATAGCTGCTGCTAGTTCTATTGGTGAAAAGGATGAATTTTTTTCTCGACTCCCCTCCTGTTAAAGGCTCCTCCTCTGACTTTTATTTTAATCAATACAGAGTTTTATTGGGATAGCCACGTGCCATTGTGAAGAAAACGGTGATGTGTAATTTACAATTACTAATATAACCAAAGTTATCATTTTAAAGAGGAACACAACAAGAACACACCACTAACACGACATCACACTATCCATTGATGACAACAAACTACTTTGAATATCGGAAAGGATGAATAAAATCATACTATGACTACATTAAATGTTAAAAGATATGTTAACTTGTCAATATAAACTGTGTTATAATTGACGAAATAGATGTTATAATTGATGAAATAGATGTGTCTTTAGTGCAAAGTGCAACTGTTTATCTCTAGAAAGGCAGTGCCAAGCAAGTCTTTGAGTTGAGTGCGGATATTTGTAAGAATGCAAGGGCTATAGTTTACTTCTCTGTTTCAACTTTGCCTGATTCGGATATTTGTATCATGTCAGAGAGTATTCAGCCATGAACTGTGGAAATGAGGGTGACTGTGGCAATAAGTATTTCAACGCACCTACACATTTATGGAAGTGTGTTGTTGGAATACAATTCGAGAATAACGGTCAGCCAATTTGGGTTTGAGGGCGGGAAAGGATATTCCATCCCTGCATGGGCAGAGATTGGTGAGTATACAGGAAGGTAGTATCAAAGCGAAATAAGAATAAAGACTCTTGGTACATTGTGGAGCTTGACAATTCATTCATCAATGAAGGCAGCTTTACATGATACATCAATCATAGATTCCTGAATTTTAACCCCGCCCTCATCCAGGTGAGAACAGGTTCGATGGATACGGTGTTTGTCTGTTGTATAAAACCAATCCACGAGAATGAGTTTGTGTCAGTTCATTATGGATCTAATTATCATGAGTTCTTTGAGAATTGTTTATGTGAAACTTGTTGTCCATAACTTTATTTTAATAATTTCTGCCTATCTGTTTGAACTTTGGTGGTTTGAAGTGCCTGTCCACTGGCAATGAGGTGGGTCCAAATAAAGTTTCATCTGCAACCTTCATAGCTGTCATAAAGCTATTGGTCCTTTTCATGACAGATACACATTATTTATTCCATTGCACAGCGATGTTTTCATCCTATGAACTCACAAGTTACTTAACCAAAGCCCAGCAACACAGATGGCAATTGGTGTAAGACCACCTCGGCTGCCTCAGCGTCATCTGTTACTCCTGGCTCATCTATGAATTTCATATGGGCAATGTTACAGCTGCAAATCTCAACCACCCCAATAAGTGTAATGTGTGGATCTAACTGCAGAAGACAGGAAGGGTCTATTGATAGAATATAATGTTGCTGATCACATAGTTGTTTCATGTATGGCTCTTGGGGCAACAGCTGTAGTGAGATCTTTCTGTTAGAAACTTTGAAAACACTTGCATTCGAAGGTACAAAAACGAAGATGATTCTTGTAATAGCAAAGCTATAGTTTGAGGATGACTCCAGTATTATTTCTATATCATATTTTCCCAAAGAAGGTGTAGCATCAAGAATCAGACAAAAGAAGATGCGTACACGAAAGAATCGCCACAAGATAAAAATTGTGTCCGGGCAATCTCGACCAATGGGGTGTGTCCCATGTAATTTTCGATGGTAGCAAAAAAAAAATCGCGTAAAATGAGATAAAACGGAAAAAGAGATAGAACGTCACCACATCATGTCATACAATATTTCGACGCATCGCCCAACTACAAGGGCCCCAAAAATCACGCACTTCGATTACACACACACTTCGATTACACACACACTTCGATTACACACACACTTCGATTACACACACACTTCGATTACACACACACTTCGATTACACACGCACCCCTTCATTACTTTGCCTTATCACGCACTCCCCTACCGGACTGTGCACAATCAATGCACGATAAACACAAAGGAGGCGCTGCGGCTGCGTCAACCAGGGCAACCCATCCAGGGGCTGTCATCAACCAGACATAAACTGCAACCCTCCCCACTGAAACGACAGACAGTGTGAGTGCTATCGTGTTTTACGACTGTCATGCTGGCTTACTTTACAAAACAGGGTTGAACATGAAATTAGCCTGATATGACCATGTTGTCCAAGCATCATTGAGTAGTTTTGGGGACATGTTTGGTAGAAACCCCTGTTAACAAACCATGCCCTCTTACACACATTTACCCCTCTCTCATTCCCCCCACGATCTGTAGCTACGGATGCTGACAGCAATGTCTGTTCTCTCCGAAATCTTTTGTCACTCTCCGCCCATTCTGGCTGCAGCACTTTTTGCTTCCCGCACTTCCAAGCAACCATCTTTGCACGGTACCCTTTGTCATAAACATTGGTGAATGGTACGACAGATACCTGATCATGTTCCTCTTTTAATTTGACTAAATCATTGTTTGCAAAATGCATCTGACGTTCAAGATAACCTTCCCTCCTGTTATAGTCAGAATCGCTTACGGCTCCAGGCCATAAATCTCCAACTCCAATCCAACCAAGCAACTGAATGAAAACACCTCCTTTGAAGCAATTCTGATTGTAGTATTTGCTATAGGTAAGCCTTTGAATATCAGCATCACTGAAAGAAATTGCTTCGATGTTTGTCATATCCCACATGACAATCCTCTGATCTCTTTGGTATTTTTCATTCCATTTTGGCTTTCGTAGCGCCAAATCCTCCTCCTGAGATGCATAAGCAGGCCACCGCTGTCTTGCCTCGGATTCCAGTTCATATTTGAATGCAACAATCTTCATGAGAATCTCTCGTTTTGGACCGTAAACTTTCGTTGCATCCCAGTATCTGCTCAGTGTCCTCCCCCACTTGTATTCAAAGTGCATGAACCATTCTTCAAACCATGTAAGTGAGGATTCTCGCTTCGATATGAGCGATACATCACCGTTACATACAACAAAAATATACGACAATAAACCGGATAAATCTGGAAACCCGGTGCGCCGCTTCACCTCGTCATTTGAAACTGCTAATCCAACTGACGGAGTGTTGTGTACATTCATCTTGCGATTCTTTGGGTTTGCTACTTGTTCTGTTTTAATGAATGTTCTTGTCCCATTGGGAGACGTTGTATTTGGCATGATGGAATGTTGCTGTAGTCCTGCTGCTTGTTTGACTTTTGAATTGATTGGAACGTGTTGTTCATTTGTTATCTGCTCAAATGTCTGATTAAGCACCAAACTTGCATGAACTGCATCGGCATGATACTTTTGTGCCTTGGCCTTGTAATAGTCTCTCTCTTCTTCTACTTCATGGAGTTGGGCTGCTGTTGATTTTGTTCTAGACATTCGTGCCTTCTTTGTTGGTCTCTCCGGAGAATTTCCATCACATTGAACAACAAACCCTTTGTCGATTATTTTTCGAGATTCGTCTAAAATTCGTTTTAACTCCCTGTCAGTTCCTAGTCCTGATGATTCGTTGGATTCAATGGCAGTAGACTTCGGCCCCATGTTTGCGGGAAGGGTTATTTTGCATCGCTCTGACCACGATTTCTGTCCATACCTTACGCTCACCCAATGTGTCTCATGAGCAAAAGAATGATTTTCGCATATTCTGAATGTTGTCTTGTTTGCATCAGCATCTAGTCCCATTCGACGCAGCATTTCTCTCCTGTGAAATATTTTAACTTGTCTACGAACAACAGATTGTTTACGAGGTTTCCCTTTGAGTTCCGTGGATACTTCGCACATTGTGGTACTTGATGTGGTTGTATTTGAATGAGCCCGTATCGCCTTTTGTGTAGTTGTTCACGGGCATCCGAACTTATGGCACTTGAGGTGTTTTGCTCGCTTAATTCTTGGCCGTGCATCGCGAACAGGAAGCTCTCTATCTCTCCTTCAAGACGTGTCCGAGCTGCAATGGCTGTTGTTACTGTTGAATGTTCTGCAGTATGCCTCTTATAATCGGGTGTTTCACGTATGTTTGTCGGTACTGGTTTGATGCACAAGTTTGTTCTCTGCGATACACTTGAGTTCATGGACCGCAGTGTGGATGTTTTCTTCAATTGCACCCATTCCTTCGTGGATTCTTTGTTCATCAGACTTCTCTTATGAATGCTTAAGTCTCTGTCTTGAATATTGGCCCGATACTCTAGCAAGCGATGACCAACAAATAGGCAACTTCGATCGCAAACACCTGCAACCTCCATCATACTCCATACTTTTCGGTAGGCTGGTGCGTTTCTGGCGCTGTCGTCCTCATGAGTTGTGATATCGTTGTGGCTATCTACGGCAACTGAAGGAGTACTCGTTTCCACGATTTGCTTCGCATGTTTC
This sequence comes from Cyclotella cryptica, assembly GCA_013187285.1. NCBI lineage: Eukaryota > Bacillariophyta > Thalassiosirophyceae > Thalassiosirales > Thalassiosiraceae > Cyclotella > Cyclotella cryptica. The sequence continues at coordinate 206,328 of JABMIG010000155.1, forward strand.
TTGTATTTTTGCATTGCAATTTTTCCTATTCTTGCAGTTGAAGGGAATATCATAACTTTTATTGGTCCAAGCTCCGATGGTTTTGGGGACGCCTCTCTTTCCAGACTTTTCTCTTTTCTGTTCCAACCAGAAACATTTCAAGTAGTTCTGGTAAACTTTTTGATAAGTCAAGTGCATCACAACTGTTTGTTGCTGCATTCATTAAAACAATTACGTTGGTTGTCATGTCTCTCAGTTTCTCTTCTGACCAAATGTTTATGTCCCACATCCACATCCCATCGTTGAAGGCCTCATCAGGTGTGTGGTTTGTTTGTTCGACGTTGCCGCCTTTACATATACGAGCAGCAAGCTCCAAAAGTATATGCTCTGCTAAGTCCTCATGCAACAAAATTGAAATGAGATAGAGGCGTACATAGGTGTGCACACAAACAACACGCTCTTCTCCTTGTGATCCACTTTGGCAAGTACATTTGCAGCAAAGTATTTGCTTCGATGTTGCAGCAACTTCTGTCTCGTAAATGTTTTGTTTCATCGATGCGGGTATCATTGATTTGATTTGTATTCGACACAACCATGCAAGTCAACTATCAGTGTCGCAGAACATTGTTCCATTGATGCAATCCTGCTGTCAAATGCATGTCGCACCATCCTTGACAACAGTCGAAAGCCATTGTCTACTCTTGATTTTTGGCAAATTCAATGAATATCTCCGTATGGCATCATACACAACAGAGTCTTTTGATGATCAGTTCTTTTCTTTGTGTTGAATTTGACTAACGACGAAAAAAACTCTAAAATGCCGGGAATGTGTTGCGGGTCTAGGTCGGGTCTCCTATGAATGCAGCGCCTTCACTGAAATCAATTGGTGTCACTTCAGTCCAGCAATCTTCACTTCCCATTTTGCTTGACTCGTACAGTGGAAACGGTACAGTACCGACAATTCTATTATTCTTGCGTTGACGACTTGTCTTACATCGTAGTACTCCTCTACCTCTTGAATGGTAAGCTGATCGACACTGTCAAAGTTGTATTTAGATGCCAACTCTTGTCTCATTTCAATCACTGACTTTGCTAATTCCTCAGAGGGAAGCGGAACCAATGATTCTGCGGAATAACAGAGGAGACAATATGTTCTATCCCCAATCGTGTCTTGACAATTCATACACACGATCTCGTTACAACAATTGCACAAAATAAATCCGCCTGCAGCTAAAAATGGATGGCTACAATTCCCAACGCCTTTGCAAATGTATATCTCTGGGCCATCGATTATTCTTGTCTGACTATGTGCAAACTCTTCCAAGTACTTCGCAATTCGGTTGGATGCTTATTTCCGAGGTATGTCCGATACTCTCTTGAGGAGTTAGTCTGGTCTTGATTCTCGATAACAGGAGCAATATTTGTTGGTTCATAAATCAGGGCACGGATATAAGTTTGCACCACGGAGTGGTTGTATCCTACCACCTTGCTGCATAGATATTTCTTGAGGTAAGCGAAGAGTGAAACCTTTGGACATCGAGTCAAGTATTTTTGAAAGGTGATGTTTATAATGTCGTTCATCTTTTTGGCACCGACCCCTGGCAGGCCTTTAACACATACATCGCAACCAAGGAAAATTGCAAGGAGTGCACGCAGTTTTCGATCTTCAACACCTTCAAAAATGGGATATTTTGCAGGTGTGTATGTGACGCGTTCCCGGGATGAAACGGTTAGAAATTCCATTGCCTTCTTAATGGTCTGTGCTGACGTACTAACTATTTGCATGTTGCCTTCTTTGGTGAATTCCTTTATTGCAATACAGTTGTCGCTGATAATGCGGGATATCAGAATCAGAAGTCTGGACCATTAGTGTGGATCCATTGAGAACTCTTCCCATGATTAAGGAATCAGCTTGAAATTCAGCGGTCTTAACATTGTCGACAAAACCGCGTGCAGCATTTCTCACATGAGCAGCACTCTGCTCCAATTCAACAATCAACTCGTCATCCAAAGTGCCTGACACTATGTTCGAAAATGCTGCCTCCGCACTTCTGCACTCCTTCTCTAGCTTAGCTATTTCGGTCATTATTTCACTTCGATTTGAGGCGTCTAGATGTGCACATCGGCGGAGTGAACGCAAGTCTTTGCGAATAATAGATGCCTTGATCCGGTTCCTGTCTCTGTCAGCTTTTCGTTTGTTTGTGGCTTGTTTGCATATTGGTCGGACTTTAGCATCACAAACTGGGACAACACATAGACCGGTATTGGCCCACTTGACCAGATGCCTTGCCAGTGATTGTACATTCTTGCCTATCTTAAAACAGGCATTACTGCAATCAACATCGATAGTTGGGGTTAGCATGTCTTGCTCTTTTGCAAGACCTCGGCACATGTCAACAATATCACCCATTGTGAGGCCACGGAGAGAGTAGAGTACTTGAGCCCCACAATTTAAACCCATGATGGTAATTATTATTTCCTTCACGTAGTGTGGCTAAAGTAAATGTGATTTTTCGTAAAACGATGAAATTATGTTGAATGTGAAATTATATTTTAGTGTATGGTGTACGGTCAAAACTAGTATGGTACAATACATGGGTAATTTTGCTCAGTACCGAAATCGTGTCTTGTACAATTGATCGTGATGTGTCGTGCTTGCACTTGAGAGACATTACATGTAAATTGAGCGATCACATCATGTGATCAATATCTGTAGGCCGTATCGTATAAGAGGTAAAAAAATTAAAAAAAAATGTGCTACCATCGTGTTTGGAAAAGGGACACACCCCATACAGGTCTTATTGCATGAAGGAGTACCGTACCGTGTTCCCTTCTTGGGTGGGATACTACCAAAAAGCCATATAAAAAGCTCGTAAGACCGTTGTACAAGCAGTCATGGTCAATGTGAAAAGGTAGGTGAAACCCAACCGGTTTTATGCTCAGTAGGCAACACTGGACGAGGGGCTGGCCGTCGGAGAAAGTGTGAGTCAAAATGTGACTGACGCTTCGCATAATTTTCCATAGCAGATTTCGATAAGAATTAAGCCATAGAACCTTTACCGTGAATCAGACTTTGTGTTCCTCGACATCGAGAGTAGTCACTGTTTCGAAGGTCACAGGCTAAAAGACGCGTTGAAAAGCAGCCACGTGTACCGCATCAGGGCGACAGACACAAGCGAATGTTGATTCCTTTCTTTGATGGGGTTACAACAGATGCCTACCAGATTATATTATACTTGTCAGGAAAAAAGAAACGATGTAAAAGGAATGGATCAAAATCATGTCATTCCTCATAAAACATCTTGTCACTCTGTATGGTACAGTGCCATACCGACCCTCACATTCTTCTGTCCCACACATCACACACAACACAATATACAATCTTCTAAAGCTCTATAGTAACTCTATTAGTTATGGTCCTAGCCGAGGGAAATGTTGCAATAGCCTTTGGGCTTACGATTGCCGCAGGAAGTGCATCAATGATTGGCGCCTCAGTTGTGTTTTTTCCGGCTCTTGTTAAACTCATTTCAAGGCGTGTGTTAGCGGCATCATTAGGACTTTCAGCTGGGGTTATGCTTTACTTCGCGTTGGTTGACATCTTTTACAAATCTGTCAATGCGTGGCGCAATAGTGGAATCCTTGCCGACAAAGCTTATACATATGCCACGCTTTGTGTATTCAGCGGCATCATCGCGATGAAGGTAAGCTGGTCTCATCGTAAATTTTGTCGAACCGGCGCTGAGCTCTAACTGCTGATTCGAACATTCATTTCCTGCATTTTTCAGATCATTGAAGTGGTAGTACATCGCTTAGGCAAAGAAAATGGACCCAACCGTCAAACAGTTGATGAAGATGTAAGTTATTAGGGATGATCCTCAACATTTCTGTCATGATGTGAATCATTCTGATTATAGTCTTAATTTCACTTTGCTCTCTTACTGACATAGATTCAAATTACTTGGAATGAAAATGATGGTCAATGTGAGGTGAATGCTTCGAAATCTGATCATTTTGTTCCCCATAGTGTAGGTGTTTACAATGACCCTGTGGGAGAGTTGTCGTTATGGCATAACATGGCTGAAAAGGAAATCAAGGCAAAGCAAGAACAAGTCCAGCCTGTCAGAACCTCGGGTAAAGATATGACCATAATTGACGAAGAGAGCGGAGGTGATGAATCTCCAAGCCTCTCGATTGAGAGTGACGACTTGAACACAGAATCGAACAAAGGAGCGCAGCAGATTAATGTTTCGCCTAGTGTACAAACAGATTCCCACAAAGTGAAGGTTATTTCTACCAATACTCCCAGTGACGATCTAGGTCTTTTTCGTGCTCCAGCAGCGATGCAAGTCAGTGCAGGGGAGGCGAAGAAGAGGCTTATCAAGATGAGTCTTTCGACTGCGACTGCGATTGGTAAGCGCCGTAATAAGTTCAACAAGTTTCGATGACAGTACAGTGTTTAACGTCATACTTACTCACTGTTGACCGCGATCGCAGCTATGCACAACTTTCCGGAGGGATTGGCAGTTTTGCCTTTGCATTACAAGATCCTGCTGCAGGGGCAGTTTTTGCCCTTGCGGTTGCAATCCATAATATACCTGAGGGCCTATGTGTGGCTCTTCCTATCTACTATGCAACCGGTAAGAGAGGAACAGCATTTGCATGGGCATCTCTTGCCTTCGTATCTGAGGTTATTGCCGCCCTCCTTGGGTGGGTATTCTTGGCGCATGTGGTTTCTGATCAAGCATTTGCAATTTTGTTTGGAATGGTTGGCGGGATGCTTATTTATATCTCTGTCAAGGAGTTGATTCCAACTGCACATCGCTACGACCCCGAGGATACTTTAGTAACCACAACAATCATTGTTGGTATGGCTCTTATGGCTTTGGCACTGTCGTTATTCAGTTTTGAAGTCACCAATGAGTTACGTTAGTACTCCACACAACAATCTCAATAGAACAGTGCTTCTTTTAAAATTATTTGCTTCATACACATCTCTAATCCGATAAGGTTTTCGTTGTTGCTACCGCATTCGCACGATCGATCGCTATGAATGAGTGTGAGAGCAATGAAATCGATCACGCGGACACAGAACCCTTCGGTCGCGTTGTAGCTAACCTTGCCGCCATCCAAAGCCCAAAGTCACAAATCTAAACACTCAATACAATATGATGATATTGGAACTTCACACTCGATGATTTTTCGCACTGACTATAAATAAAGACTGATCTAAAACCGAAGACAGTTTAAGCGCAACTCGAGATTCGAGATGAAGCTCGGCCTATTTGTAGAAATGATAGGGTATAAGGGTATATCTAATGTATCACGGAAAGGACTCAGTCCAGCGTAGAAGTGTCGTTCTTCTTCAGTTTTGAGCTGAGATATCGGTACAGTGGGCCGAAAGATTCTTGCTTCGGCTGGTCGTCGCGATTTATCCTTATCATAATCATGTCTGGTATCTGGGCGTGATAAATTACCAGTAATCTTTCTACATAGCAAAGGATGTAGGAATAACCCCAAGCGTTTGATCTATCTGCAACTTCCATTAGCCAAACACAGCCAGTAACGCATGCTGCGTCCGAGGTAACCCCAGAAAGCAGAGCCGACTGACTTCAAGCTTTTCAGCACGTAGAATGATACCCTTCTAACCTGTGTTGCTCCCGAAATCCGTTCCTAAGGTAGTCCATACATTATTGTGGTTTCGATTCGTGAAGTAGGTATTCACCGAATTGGCCGCCCAGTATTTAATAATTTTTAGGGTAGCAACAAAAAGTGTCACACACACATTCTCGCAAGACACAATGCTGGCATAGAACAGCATTGGAGGGACACCATGTCCATAGAGTTGATACTGTGAGCTAATCATCATCAAAGCTGTTTACCTCAGGGCAATGGTTTGTGCAGTCCCCCACAAGCTATCGGCCTTGGTGTGCTGGCATGGACGATGATGAGGAAATCATTGCAATAGGAATCGGATTCTCCCTTGGTGAATTTTCCTCAATAGGTGTCAAATAATGCACCCCACTATTCCTTTCAGTGATCGCGCCCCCGAAATTGTTGATATTGGTGAATTCGTGTACAGTATGACAAGTATACTACTATTTTCGATCCGTTTAAAGCCACTTCTTTAGTTCAGAACGCTGCTTTCAATTTATTCACAGTGTAAAATATGACAACAACTCAGCACTAAGAAATGAAACTCGCATGTCTTGTAAGAATTTCCATCCACCTCCTGTTATTCACTGACTTCCTCAAGCCATGTAACGATAAAGCTTCCTGTCGTTCTCATCCCTCTCTAAATATTCTCTTTCGATCAAACTCTCGACCCGCTTCTTCACAAATTGCGGTGGCGGGACAAACCTTCCTGATAGTTGCTTCGTTGCCTCTGCCACCAAATCATTGTGATTAAGAGTCTTTCGTGCCTTCATAATTCTCACAATGGCAGCTTCAAGCAAATGTCGACGGTCCTCTTCAACAGATGCGGGTACAGAAGGTGATCCATCGACTAGAACAGATGCATTGTGGGCACCAGAAGCGCCTTTATGAGCTGCAGCAGCATTGGACGAAGTGCCATCTCCGGCACCTCCTTCAGCATTGGGCCCAAGGGTGGCATCACGCATACTCACCATTGGCACCTTCACACGAGTCATCTTAGACGTGTAGTCAGCATTGTAGGTAAAAGTGTCATCGTCTCCTGAAATCCCTTTGCCTTTCGACCCTTTTTTCAAAATGCGATGTTTGGGAGTGCAAAGACTGACAAGATGCCTTCGCAATTCATCTTCGGGGATCTGCGTCTCTTCTCGAATCTGCTTCAGCGTGAGAGTATCTCGATTATTGAACAGGACAAGAATACACATTTGATACGTTGTGACGGTAAGATCGTGGCGACGAGGCTTCGTTGATCCTTTAGCAGGAGGAAAAGTGGCACGAATCTCGGCAGATCCAGTAGAAGTTTGCCACGAGAGTTTGCGACCAGTGTAGGTGTTGAGATAATACTTTTGAAAACGGTCCATGGCCGCCTTGACAGGAGGGGGGAGGATACACGGCTCTACATTTTGACTGGGCCAATATCCTGTTGTGAGGACGCTTACTTCAACATCAACCGACTTGCCTCCATTCTCTGCATCACGTGGATCAGAAGTAGTCGCCACCAGAGACTTTTTGTGCGAGCGATATTTCTCCGCAGTTTCTTTCGAGATTCGCATATCATTAAACATCCCTTCCAACTTTGAAGTAAATTGATACCCACACTCGGCCTTGAGCAATGAAACCATGGCTCTCTCAGCCTCTTCACTCCCACTCTTATTCCCTAGTAACCTCTTGGCCAAATGATTCTTGTAATAAGCCTCAAAGACATCTTTGTCTGCCAAGTATCTAAATATCACAATCACCCTGTCCAATTCTGCCGCCACTTTCCTCTCGTCTGCCCCTCGTAATCCCACCCTAAGCAGCTCGTCCACATAGACAGCCAAACAATTCGCCGCTCTGGCATCAGCATTCAAAAAGTCCTCAAATGCCTCCTTCATACGTTTCTGACTCTTTTTCTCCCCCTTCAACGACTCTGTCACGACAGCACCAAACCGTTCTCTCATAGCAAGTACGCCCTTGACAAACGCCGCGGGAGGGGAGGCGTTCGTTTCTTGATCCCTCACCAAGGATCGCCCATCAATTCGTATCCGTTCCGAGAGCGCATCGCGGAGGTGATTCACGGAAGATGGAACGCGGGAGAATAATTCATATATTGTGCCAAGATCGGCGATACGTTCTTTATCGATGGGGAATGCAGTGCCTTCTCCTGCGGCCGCCACACCGCCCGCGGCGTTACTGCTCGTGACCTCTTTCAATAAAGAGGCGAACCCAGACCCTTCCATATCCACTAATGTCTTGGCATGTCTTTCGATCAATTCCGTCTCTACAATGCGCAATAGCTGAGCGCGTGTAGGAGGGGAAGATCGAGCGAAGAAGCTCGAGCTTTCTCCTGTTCAATGCGCGATTTGGCAAGATGCACGTATTCCATGGCTGAGTATTTGGCCGGGAGCTTTGAGGCGAAGGAATCCACTAGGATGTTATTGGATGCTTCCCCTCCCCCCAATCCAGTGGCATGACTCAATCGGCCGGCACTCTCATTTCTGTAAAAATCTTGCGTTTCTCCCAAAAACGCCTCTTCAAAGTCCCGCTCGTAGACAGGAATGGCACTGCTGTTCCCTCCCCGAGGATACTCGCTCGTGCTACTACCCACGACGTTGGGCATGCTCAGTTCCAACAGCATGTGAATGCAGCTTCGCAAAAGGGCGATGCGTTGGGGAGCATCATCGAGGCGATCGAGACGATCTTGTCGAATGACGCGCAGTAGGAGTGTGGATGCCACATTCCCCAAGGTCCGCGGGGGATCTACGTCCAAAATTTGCTGCGGTTTCATCTGTCTCCCCTGTCCGCCACTGGCCATCTTCCCCTCTCCTTCATTCTGCCCTTCTTGCGTCAGAGTCATCTCCCTCTCCCAAACAACTCTTCGAAACAAAAACAATCCCAATTCATACACCGTCATCTTACGATTTTGTTGCACATAAGTTCGATCCATGTACATAAAAATATCTCGAACCATGACCATAGTAACACGATGCTCCTTCCACGTCGAAGAAAGCGACGACAGAAACGCAATGGAGGCATTGATATCATCCATATTCCCTCCACCCCCACCGCCATTCGTCACACTCCCCCCCCGCGAGTCCACCGCCCCCGCCGCCGAGGCAGCCTCGAGCCCCATCGCCATCTGTACCAATGCCCCCGCGCTCTTCTCCAAGTGATAGCCCAGCCGTTCGGCCACTCCGTCGTAGAGCAACCCGCCGTGCTTGTGCAGGACTAAGTTGTAGGCGTTTCTGTAGAGCTCTTCGAAGGAGAGGAGGGAGGCGTTGCGGGAGTGGATTTCGTCGATGGCCGTGGAGAGAGAGGAGAAGGCCGACATGGCGGTGGATTGGTCCATGTTGGATCCGTGGGCGAAGGAGGAGAGGCCTGTTTGGCGAAAGGGTTTGATGGATAATTTGCGGTTGTTGTTGAATGACATTTTGGTGACGATGTTCTTTTGTGTGATGCGGTCGTTGTCACGTTAGGGTTGGCTTTGGAAGTCGCCAAATCTTAGCTCGATGGAGAGAATGTCCTGATGGAAAGAAATGGCGACGAATGAAGTCAGATTGTGAGTCACCTCAATTGTCGAAGTTGATAACATCATCCATTGACAGTAAAGGCAAGTCCGTTCACCAATTCATCTGCTCAACAATAACAAACACTAGACGCATTCATAAAGGACACCATGACGTCCCTCCAGATCTCACAAAGTGCACTCACAAGACAGGTCTCATCTCCTCACAATTCCCCACTGTGAATTTGCCTGCGAATTCACCGGATACCCGCATACAGTTTATGACAACGAAGCAAGAGACCTCGGTTTGCCTTCCCCGGCCGTCGAGCTGGCGCACGGACGAGACACGACACAAAACCCAGAAAAAAACGCGGCACATACAACGCCAGGCAAGGCAAACGCTTCGTAACGCAACGCAACGCAAAGCACATGACGGTTTGTGACAGACAGAAGAGAACGAATGACAAGAATAGAGGAAGTCGCGACGCACACTAATGAAACGATGGTGGACGACGCCTCTGCAAAGGACTCCACGAGAAGGACGCAAGACACGAGACACGGGCAGGTAAAAAAAAAAATACATTGAGATCGTGACACCGGACGGGGGTATTGTATCGTACAATTTATACCGGTACGGATTGGTAACTCGTAGGCTACTCGTAGGTATCGTAACTCGTAGATAATCGGCGTAGATCCGCGCCGCCCCTAGATCTACGAATTCCCGTAAACAGTGGCTGATTAGATCACATCGTCGATTCACGTGAATTTATATATTTCTCGACTTTTCTGTTACCTACATCATCTTGTCCCTCACCCAAATGACTAATATTGGGATGTATCATGGTCCAACCTGTAGCTCTCCATCAGAAAAAATGATTCAGGGTGTTTGAAATGATCCCAGATATGCTGTGGGTGATCAAGGTTTCATCAAGTTTGGTCTGTTGCATCCTGAGAAATGATGATACACAACATTGACTTTGCGAATATTTTTTTCTATTTGTATTATAGAAGCAATTCTTTTGTTCTACTATGGTAGTGAGGTGAAAAATATTACACGGGACATCAAAACAAAAAGTTCATCATAGGAAAGGGCAAAAGAAGTTCATCTCGGAATACATTGGATATAGAAACCATCCATTAGTAAACAGTCTATGCTTGTAATGCTCTGTGACAAAAATTTTCTGTGATTCGTTGATAATCTCATTATCCACGTATACCTTTATTGTGATGTGGTAGTGCCCTCCCAAAGGTATTGTTATTGTTGTTGTTTGACTCAAGGTCTTGTTGTTGATAAAAGAAGTTCATTTTTGCAGGACCAACCCCTTAATCACACACATGGATTGATGTACTCTTGAAAAAATACTGCGTTTTCAACAGTTCATCATGTCTGATGACATCATGAAGCATGAGGCCTCAAGTCCTTGATATGCCACAATGGCAGAAACTTAGTGGTTTGTCATGACAGTGATAGGTATACACATACAAATTACCTGTATTCTACATCCTTATCATGCCGACTAAAAACTTCACTCAACATTGGCGACTTTTATTATAATTTGTCTAAAATGCAAGTCTCTTCGCCCCTCCCACAGCCTCAGACATGCTACGCTCACTACTCAAACTCTCATCTCCTAGTCCTGATGCAGGTAATGCCACAATCAATACTGACATATTATCCCTTGACCCCTTCTCAAGACAAAGATTCAGCAAATCATCTCCCACTCTGGCCAAAACTTCATTGCCTCCCAAGGAAGGTCCACCAGCGCAATATTCCATCACTCTCGATGAAACAAACAAACCAACATCGTCATCTGACATGACGTCCCAGATACCGTCGCAGGCCAATACAAGGTACATGTCTTCATTATTGTGACGCTCTCTTACGACTGTTTCCGGTGTACATATGACTGCTTGGCGAGAGGATGATAGGGTATCATTTGACTTGTAGTCAAAGTCCCCAAAGGCACGAGCAACACCTAGGAGATCGTTGTCTGACTTTTTGACCTTGTAGATCACCGTGGGTCCAGCACTATCATCTTCCGGTGGGATGTGATCTGCATGAATGGATAGACCGGCAGATTCGATACGAGCTCTTTCACTGGGTAAGTTAGGCTTGTGATCTTCCGATAATGGAATGACTTCCAATGAATCTGAATTGGTTATAGAAACAGTTGAGCCGACATCATTTTTCATCGCATTGCTTCTTTTCTTCACAAGAATACACCTGCAGTCACCTACGTTGGCAACAAAAATTTTCCCTTCCGACACCACTGCCACGATTGCCGTAGTCCCACCACCCTTCACTCGAGTCGGTTCCTTCCTCAAATCCTCGTCTAGCTCGTTGAATGATTCCATCAATAGGTTCATCATGGCGCCATCTCCCTCAGTGGTGGAATTGGTATCAGAATCGATGGAATGAAATGCAACGGACCATTGAGGATGAGATGCCAGTTTCTGAAATAGGTGAGAGGATATGTACTTGGAAGCAAATCCTCCATCTCCATGTCCATCAAACACGCCAAATAATCCGAGGGATGGAACGGGGGCATTGTTGCCAGAGAGAGAGGATGGGATGGGCGGGATGGGAAGGGGGTAATGACAATACATGGCATCTTCCATGTAAAATCTCCAGCCAGGTTGTTCGGATACTCCCCATTGCAATCCTCTTGTGATCTTTTCATTCCTAACCATGGCATCATCCATCGCAGACGGGGGAGGACTCTCAAAGGGAGTTGCGTAATTCGACGACGCAGTCAATGGAGGTTGTTGCTGCCTCGAGAGCTTTTTTGGCGTTGGACTCAAATACGACGATCGTGGCGTTTTACCACCCTTACCAGGTGGCGAAAAGACTCCTCCACCACCACCAATTCTGCCACCGCACCTCTCTTTGGGAGGAGTGCGTTCCACACCACTGATGCATGGATCGCCGCCCTTACCGTAGAGCATTTTCTCCAATACCTTACGATTCTGTCTGGCTTTGGGCACCGGAGAGGTAGAGGCGAGGGCGAGGGGAGTGCGTTTGGCCAGATCAAGGGGTGCATTGTGGCCAGAAAAGGCGGGTGGCGGAGACCTCGATGGTGGTTTGGGAGAACGAGATTTGCTTCTGTTTTTGAGGGTGGCTGTAGCATTGGGAGTGTTGGGGCTCGTAGTTGTGTTTGTGGTTTTGGAATCATTTTGTTTCATGGAAAGACCAGCCAATGCTTCGTTCACGTCGGACACATCTGTCCCGTCTCCGACTTTTTGTAACTTTTCGTACGCCTCCCTCAACATTTCCAAGATATCGACGTTCCCCCGTTCGGCCGCAACATGCAATGCAGTTCGACCCTGCAAATCTCTATCATTCAGATCCAAGAAGAACACATCATCCTCAAAAACATCCATGGGATCAACGGCACTGCGATCAGCCTTGGAATCTTTCAATATGTATTCTTGCAAAAGAAAAGAAACAACCTCTGTATTTCCCCCGTAACAAGCGGCATGCAACAAGGTAAACCCATCCGGCAGTCCATCCACATTGTTCATGTTGGCACTCCTACTTTGAACCAAACTCGGATTCTTAGCAAGCAATTTCATCAACTTTTTGATCGTCTTACTCGGCTCAGCAGCATTGTAAACACCAACTTTGACATTGCTCCCCCTACCAGACCGCGATGGAATGGCACAAACTTCAAACAACTTGTAAACGTGATCGAACGTTTGTTTGGGACAACACGTGGTCTGCGCCGCCCCAACGGCTGCCTTCATCACCAGTTGTTGAATATCGATCGGTACTTCCACGGGTGGTGCGGATTCATCGTCGCTCTCGGTTTCCGCCGCGGAGGATGCGGAAGTGGTCGAACTGGAAACGCTGGTGCTTCGTGGTCGATGGACGGGGGTGAGTTTGTGACAATGCTGGCATTCTACCAGATCGCCATTCAATGGAACGCTTCGGATGGCATCATCGTCGTCGTCGTCGTTGGTATTGGATGCAGGACGGCGAATGTTGGATCGAGGCGATTCGACGGACCTCGGCGCGAGAATTTCCCATATGGGACTTTCGTCCTCGTCGTTTTGCTCGTCCTGCGTTTGGGATGGTTCGACGGTGGGGGCGGCGTTTTCGTCTTGGGGGGCGAGGATTTCGTTTACTCCGGAGAGTTCGAACCAGTGAGAGAGGAACATGAGGGTGATGTTAGTTTTCGTGTTGGTTTCTGCTGTAAACGGTTGATCGATGAGATGTCAGATGGGCAACGATAGATCGTTGCAACGATCATGGAGGGGATCACGGAGGGGATCACGGAGGGGATCATCTCCTGTGACAACAACAGTGAGCTCCGGCCTGCCTGCAACAGAACCGGTACTTTTGGGCGATAGAACTGATTCCTATGTAGGGTTCATGCAATCAATTTCACGCCATACCGGTTCCTCCGAACAGACGTCTTGTGACCTGTCAAAAGTGGAGGAGCCGGGATTTTCGGCGATTATAACGATCAAATAAAAAGATTTCAGTGATATTCCCCTTGCTGCTCAGAAGAACAGATACCATACAAAAGATTCCTATCAGCTGGTGCAAACTTTTTTCAGCAAGCTAGAGAGAAAGAAGAAAAGTCATCCTCCGCTGCACCATGCACTTTGGACAACAATCTTGATTGTGTAAGTCTCCTGTGTTAAAATAATAGAGGAAGCATAAAGCTTAACATTAAAAATGAGCTTTCTATTTTTCCATATTTTTAACATATATGAATTGAAGCTGAAGCTGAGAAGCAAAGATGATAAAGTTGGTGCATCATGTGTGTTGGGCACAAGTCCGTGAAGATTTAGTGTGTGTGCCTGGTGACATTCTCACATGCAGCAAAGGCTGTTGCATACTCTGAGACTCAGCTAATATACGCTGGCATGACTTATTGAACATTAAATGTCTAAATGAATGTCTTTTGCAGCAATCACATTTCTTACATCCTGAAATTACGTATACTTACTACACCTAAATGTAACCCAAAGGAGAAAAAGGAGGAGAGGGACATGGAGGCATGGAGACAGGGAGGTGGAGAAGGAGACAGAGACGGAGACATTAGTTTCACATGTCCGCTGCGTCCGCATCCAAAAATTGTTGGAAAAGACACCATCCAGTACATGTCCAGGACACGTCTAGGACATGTCCAGGACATCTTGTGTTTTTAGTGTTTTCAAACAAGGATGCAGTACATTCAATTTTAGACACAGAGGACATGACAGGACGTGAGAGGACATGGAGTGTTTACATCATGTAAGGGTCCTTTTTGATACTTTCAGGTGAACTATACCAAGAGTGGTGGCTGTTGCATGCATATTACAGTCATTTAAGTGCAATCTAAGATACCTTGGAAGTTGCCTAGATACAGTCCTGTAATATGTGTGAGTCAAAATTTCTGAGGACACGGGGCGGACATGGGATTCAACACTGACGTATGTCCTCGTGTCCACAAAAAGCCACGTCCTGGAGAAATTAAAGACACAGGACACAACCGAGGACACATCAAGGACATGTCCAGGAGATGTGAAACTGAGACGGAGAGGGAGAGGGAGAGGGAGAGGGAGACGGAGACGGAGACGGAGAGGGAGACGTAGACGGAGGCGGAGGCGGAGGCGGAGGCGGAGGCGGAGGCAGAGGCAGAGGCAGAGGCAGAGGCAGAGATGGAGACAGAGATGGAGACAGAGATGGAGACAGAGATGGAGACAGAGATGGAGACAGAGATGGAGACAGAGACAGAGACAGAGTGGGAGGCGGAGACCAAGACTAAGACCGAGACCGAGACCGAGACCGAGACCGAGACCGAGACCGAGACCGAGACCGAGACCGAGACCGAGACCGAGACCGAGACCGAGACCGAGACCGAGACCGAGACCGAGACCGAGACCGAGACCGAGACCGAGACCGAGACCGAGACCGAGACCGAGACCGAGACCGAGACCGAGACAGAGACAGAGACAGAGACAGAGACAGAGACAGAGACAGAGACAGAGACAGAGAGGGCGAAGGAGCAGAAATTGAAAAAGAGAGATGGAAACGGAAATGGTAAGGGACATGGAAACAAAAAGGAAACAGAGACAGAAATGGAAATGGAGAGGAAGATGGAGACAAAGAAGGAGATGGAGACAGAGACAGAGACAGAGTCAGATATGTGGTTGGAGATGGAGATGGAAAAAGAAAAGGAGAAGGAGATGGAGACTGAGACAGATATAAGCATGGAGATTAAGATGGAGAAGGAGATGAAGAAGGAGATGCAGAAGGAGATGGAGATGGAGATGGAGAAGGAGATGCAGAAGAAGATGGAGAAGGAGCTGGAGAAGGAGCTGGAGAAGGACATGGAGAATGACAAGCAAGGAGAACGACAAGGAGAACGACAAGGAGAATGACAAGGAGAATGACAAGGAGAATGACAAGGAGAACAACAAGGAGAACGACAAGGAGAACAACAAGGAGAACAACAAGGAGAACGACAAGGAGGATGACAACGAGAACCACAATGAGAACAACAAGGAGAAGGAGAAGGAGAACAACAAGGAGGATGACAAGGAGAACAACAAGGAGAACGACAAGGAGAACGACAACAAGAAGGAGAAGGAGAACGACAAGGAGAATGACAAGGAGAACAACAAGGAGAACAACAAGGAGAACGACAAGGAGAACGACAAGGAGAACGACAAGGAGAACAACAAGGAGAACAACAAGGAGAACGACAAGGAGAATGACAAGGAGGACGACAAGGAGAATGACAAGGAGAATGACAAGGAGGAAAACAAGGAAAATGACAAGGAGGACGACAAGGAGAATGACAAGGAGAACGACAAGGAGAACAACAAGGAGAACAACAAGGAGAACAACAAGGAGAACGACAACGAGAAGGAGAAGGAGAACGACAAGGAGAACGACAAGGAGAACGACAAGGAGAACGACAAGGAGAACGACAAGGAGAACGACAAGGAGAATGACAAGGAGAATGACAAGGAGAACGACAAGGAGAACGACAAGGAGAATGACAACGAGAACGACAAGGAGAACAACAAGGAGAACGACAAGGAGAACGACAAGGAGAACGACAAGGAGAACGACAACGAGAAGGAGAAGGAGAACGACAAGGAGAAAGACAAGGAGAAGGAGAAGGAGAATGACAACGAGAACGACAAGGAGAACAACAAGGAGAACGACAAGGAGAACGGCAAGGAGAACAACAAGGAGAACGACAAGGAGAAGGACAAGGAGAACGACAAGGAGAACGACAAGGAGAACGACAAGGAGAAGAAGGAGAACGACAAGGAGAACGACAAGGAGAACGACAAGGAGAAGGAGAACGACAAGGAGAACGACAAGGAGAACGACAAGGAGAACGACAAGGAGAACGACAAGGAGAACGACAAGGAGAACGACAAGGAGAACGACAAGGAGAACGACAAGGAGAACGACAAGGAGAAGACACGGACAAGGACAAGGACAAGGAGAACGACAAGGACAAGGACAAGGACAAGGACAAGGACAAGGACAAGGACAAGGACAAGGACAAGGACAAGGACAAGGACAAGGACAAGGACAAGGACAAGGACAAGGACAAGGACAAGGACAAGGACAAGGACAAGGACAAGGACAAGGACAAGGACAAGGACAAGGACAAGGACAAGGACAAGGACAAGGAGAAGGAGAAGGAGAAGGAGAAGGAGAAGGAGAAGGAGAAGGAGAAGGAGAAGGAGAAGGAGAAGGAGAAGGAGAAGGAGAAGGAGAAGGAGAAGGAGAAGGAGAAGGAGAAGGAGAAGGAGAAGGAGAAGGAGAAGGAGAAGAAAATGGAATTGGAATTGGAAATGGTGATGGACATGGTGATGGAAATGGTGTTGGAAATGGAAACAGAAACGGAAACGGAAAGGGAAGTGGAAAATCAATTGGAATTTTGTATTGAAAGTGGAAACCAAAATGGTATTGGAAAAAATAACCTAGATTGATATGGAGACCTAGATAGAGATGGATATACAGACATATGTGGAGACAGAAATGTAAATGGAAATCGAAATGTAATTGGGAATGGAAACTGAATTGGAAATAGAAAAGGAAATGCAAATTTAGATGTAGATATAGATGTAGATATAGATGTAGATATAATTGTAGATGTAGTAGGAGAAGGAGACTGAGAAGGACACTGAGAAGGAGAAGGAGAAGGAGACAGAGGATGAATAAAAGAAACAGAAACAGAGGAGGAGGAGGAGGAGGAGGAGGAGGAGGAGGAGGAGGAGGAGGAGGAGGAGGAGGAGGAGGAGGAGGAGGAGGAGGAGGAGGAGGAGGAAGAGAAACAGGAAAGGTAACAGAAAAAGAATCTGAAAGAGAAATAGAAATAGAAACAAAAGAGAAAATGGCTCAGATTCCAGTACAAAAAAGATTTTGAAAAGTCTTCATTCCTTTTATGATTCTTATATGTTTGCCAAGCAAGTATTCTTTTTTCACTTACTCTAAGATATTGTAGCCTCGTAATACCATCTCGGTCCAATCACCTCCTTGCTTCCAAAACTTTACAATCTTCTCACATTGTGTAGCGGCTTTTGGTGACATAAGAGGTTTCTTGGCAACCAAGAGGGCCCACTGGGAGGTACACATATTGACATGTTGCTCCAGAACGGAATTGGTTTCTGTTTTGTGTGATTGAGTTGAGAAAACCTTGCCAAATTACAAAGTTCCAAGAAAGCAGATCAGTGGCTGTTATCATGGAGTTGTTATCTTATAATCAAATTTATACAGTAGTCATTTAGCCTAACAGTTATAACAACACAATAATCACAGGCTGTTATGAAATGTGATGACTGATTAAGTGGCCTTCTGCCATACTTCTGATACAAGGAATGAACTGCAGATTTTGAGAGAGAGAAAATGCAGCAATTCATTTGGTAGGCAATGAGAGGTTAACAGTGATGGTGGTTGAGACATTATTATGAGTTGTCTCATGCAAGGCCTTAGTTTTTCACAAGGAGGTATGTATGATGCAATAAAAATGATAAACTACAAAGACAAAGGAGTACTTCTCTTTCTTTGCCCATACTGATGACTCAACAAAAGATGATCAAGTTGATCATCATGTTGATCCAAATTTCAAGTCATCCACCACAAAAGTTGCCAATCCACATTGCACCCACAGCTTCTTCATTTTCATGAATACCAAAACTACCAGACATGTTTGCATGAGGGAGGTAATATCACTGTAAGTGCAAAAAAGTAAACATTACAAAAATGGGGGAGTGTCCTAAATGTGTTGGATCATGCTCCTATGTTTGGAAACATCAAGAGACATGAGAGAATGCAGAGAGAGAGACATAGCCAGTTATGAAGGCTCCTGCAAGCAACTACCTTGACAGTGTCTTCCATATACACAGGGAGACAACATCCAAATATGCAGCAGGCTTGGGTTGGATATGCTCTGAAGACAAATGTGAGATAACTGATGGTGAAGTGCAGCGTATTGCAAAAGAAGGTGGTGATTTCAGTTGTGCACAACTCACATCCCCCTCCCGTCATTAGCAGTCACAAGCATTGTGTCTCCATATGTCAGTGAAAAGAGATCATTCAACCTGTCTTGCTTGGTCAAAAATTACAATATCAATATACAGTTGTCTGCAGGATCTCACCAATGTGCAGTGAACACCAGGTTTGTTTGAATTGTTTGTGTAAAAGGCAGTACTAGAAGCTCTTTTTACAAATAAAAGCAATGTACAATGAAATACATTATGACTGGCTATATATAATTCTTTTGAAAAGCAAAACAGTAATGCATCAGATGTTTCAACTCAAGAGACGCAGGAGCTGGTGGAGAGTTTTCTGCTTCTTCAATTCATTGCCAGCAGGTCATTGAACACCTGTGTCTATGGATTAGTCTATGGGTCAAACACCCACGCATCTATCCATTATGTAGGATATTCTCATCAACTGCATAGATGATGACTACAGCCATCAAGATGATGCTACTGATACAGCTACAGCCTTGAATAATAGTCATGACCACATGATGTTTGTAAAATATTCCAAATGCCTACTCATCAGCAAAGGTGATAATGAAAAAGCAAGCCCAGAGAAACTCAACTCAAGAAGTAGAAGCAATTATTTGTTTCTGATTATGATTTCATGTGAAGATAGGTGGTTCACCTTCATGTGACAGTGATACTCCCTCTTCGATGACTTCCACCTAAAATGTGGAACCAAACGTGTGTTAATGGCAAGAGTGGTGTTGTATATGTAAGATCATCTGTTGAGATTTCCCCTTTCATGATAACTTGAAATATACTAGGCAGAATACACTTAATGGGTAATGACAAGATGCCAGTCAAATAATGAAATTTTAAAAGGAGTGTTTCTGTCTGTTTCAATTGTTCTTCACCATAAAAATACCAAGTGATTCATAAAAGTCACAAACGGCAGGTGCCATTATGGTATATTTCATAGAGCACCTTGTCTCTGCCTTCTCTTTATTCCCTGTTGGTCAACTTAAGAGCTCATAACTTTTTGATCATGCCAACTCTCATGCCACCACTACATAGAAACTTTTTTGATCCAAATATAAAAAGAGAAACTGGTTATGTATGTTTCTTATTGTTCCATTATTCTAGCAATGTCAACTTAAAATATGCCTTCACTTAACTTTCATCGTATACCTCTTTTCTCTTCTAGATATTCACATGATGACATCGCCCTTCTTATTTAGGTATTTTTTATCTATCTTGCTTGATGGAATGATCTTGCTTGATGTAATGATCTTGGTTGGTGGATGTGAACTCTGATGATTGTGGGTGCTCCATGGCTGTCTTTATGTATGACTTTCCCCCTACAAATTCCAATGCATTGGACAACCACACAAACTTCCACTTGGAAGTGTGACTTATCTTGTTTGTGTTTACTTTGATGCATCTCACTGATTCAGCATGTTCAAATACGATATTACATATTCTAAGTCTACTAAAAGTTGTCATCTAAGGAAAACAATCTCCACTGGTGGTCTTAAAACTCCATCACATCATTGCATGATCATTATAGTGCTCTCAAAAAAATCCTAAAAATGAATTAAATCATGTTTTATGGAATAAAACCTGAAAATATCTGTTCTGCCCTCAGCATACTTCGGATGAAACAGAAATGATTTGTAGTGGCAGGTGGTGTCTATGGCAACATGATTTTATTACTTGTAGTAGGCTTGTCAAGGCAACTAGCTTTCTACATAGTAATTCTGTTTTTGTCACCTGCAATGGCTTTTGTGCTTTAAGATAAAGCCTAAATACCATATATAAAGGCATGTACAAGTGTACTGGAAAATGTAGTATGAATCTCCATGCACTAAATAGACCTCCAAGTCATCATGCATATGACCTGCTCTCTATGTCTCGACACAACTGACATTCAAGCTTGAACAACTTTCCACACAGGTCATGGTCTGCACAATTCAATACCAAAGCTCTTGCTGGAAAAACAGCGGCCCAACAATCCCTCCTGGCTGCAGAAACAATTGGTCAAAACTGATGTGAGTGTCCATCCTTGACATAGGCCAAGAATCTGCCACTTTTAGTACCCTAAGGTACTAAAATCAATAGGATCATTCTCAGGACTCCCCGGGTGGAGAGTCCACTGCCCCTGATCCAAAAGACATGGACTCCCCATCACAGGAGTCCACTGCTCTGCTCCCAATGGCATGGACTCCCCAACACAGAAGTCCATTGCCCCAAACAAGAGCACACCCTTGAGAAGGGTATAAACATACCAATCTTGTGTAGGATCTACACAATGTTCGTTTGCATTGTTTTGATTGGAATTGCAGTTCCACTGCCCTTCCATCCTCACAATTATCACAAATAGAGCTCATAAAATCAAATCTTCAACACCTGTCGAAACTACCTATAATTTTCGCGTGATATTTTTTGCGACGAAACGGCCCAGGTCAATCCTTCCCTACCTGAGAATAAAGTCAATGGAGCCATGAGTAATCTCTCTTCATGGCAATTGGCAGCATGGTGGCCCCAGATGGCCCCTGTCATGTTTACAGAGAAAGCTAAGGTGATGTTAGCATTAGCGTTGGTATAGACATGAAAGTATGTGTTTTCAAATTAACAATCCACATAAGTGATGTTGATGTGTTTGGTGATCATAATTTCTCTTGCTTTCAGTCTTGTGTGATTCAGTTGCTTCCCAATATTCATCACTACCACTGTGTCATTCTTGTCATGCAATCCCAAAGTGGACATCACTGACCTTATACACCATGCATCCAAATAGTCCGGCAACTAAGATAGCCATTTGGCAGTGGTGTCTTCTGGGGCTAAAAAGGTCTGGTTGTGACTCGAAGCTGAAAAGGGAGAAAAAAGAATATAACCAGTGAGTAGTGGTGTAGTTTTTTATCTCGTCAGTTCTTGTTCTTGATTATGCAACCATTTCAGTAAGTTGGTATTGGGGGCGTGAATAGTTTTTGATCATGCTGTAATGGATGCTAATGGTCTGATGCCTAAGTTGAGTATGAATAGTGGGGAGAATTGACAACAGCTTTTTGAAACTGATGAATGCCTCACTATGGTATAAATGAGGATATAGCAGAATGTCAAAAGCTCTGCCATTTGAACAAAAAGTGGAGAGTAAAATTGCAAGAATTGCAGGAATTTAGCTTGTCCTGCATTTGGTTGAATGTGAGACTGTGTTTGATGGGGCTCTGTTTACCACATTTGGGTTGATCAGGTGAAGATCACAACATAATCAGAATCTATTCCATGACCCTAATGTGGATTAAAGTCCTGTCAATAATGTCAAAAAGTGTTACAATGCATAATAAATGAATTACCAAAACAAAAGTACAGCCAAAGATGCAGAAGAGTTGGATAAGCACCAAATTCAACCATGATACAATAAATGATTGCATTGATTAACTGTATACAATGCATGAGTAGTTTAAGCAGCTGCTATCACACTGTGCAGATGTTCTACCTAACTCTGTTGCTTGTCATTCCTAACCCAGCCATGCAGAGTGAAATCATCTGAAACATTATTGTGCATCATAGCTTGGTGAGATCATACACTATAAAATAAAAGCAAAAATCCCAACTCTGTTTCCCAATGTTCCATCTACCAATTGTGGTTCCTCATCAAGTTGCCAATACCCTTATGAATGACAATCACCCCTAGCTTTTAATTGTTCTCTCAGTGTCCTAATATACTGTTGATCCAAAGAAACTACCATTTGCTTGCCCCTATTCTTTAGGGCAACATCCAGATTGAGGGGCTCATGACATAGGTTGACAAGGGAGGCATTCTTGTCGTGTTGCAAGAGTTACTCACAAAAAATGGTCATGTTTTGCTCATCACATCGCAGCCATCTTTTTGTTTCCTTTAGGATACTACAAACCTCAATTAACTTAGTGGAGCCATGTCCTTCCATATACTATGCCACATCCAAGGCTAGATGACTGTAGTGGATATTACGATGGTAATGGGTGTGGCAACTTCAATATGTCAGTATTCATAATTGATGGGAAAGGGATGGCAGGTCTGAAAAGAAATAGTCCTAAACTATTCTACAAGAGACAGCATGTCTGATGTCTGATGTAAGTGATCATTATGATGGATGACAGTTGGAGAGTATGTGAAGTAATGCTGAAAATTTTGCTGAGGTGAGTAGTCATGTTCCCCAATCAAAAATTAAGTCAACTATGTCTCTTTCTATATAACGAAACTGAAATACCATATGACACAGGTCATAAGACCCACAAATTTGAGAAGATTCTTTTAGTAGTTCTTATAAGCTGGATGCGTTAGTATTTGTACCATGACAAAATGTAAACATCTTTGATTTTATCCTATTAGGTTCGAGGTAGCCTCTGTCATAGCCAATCTGCCCGATCACGTCCCTTGATCATCCATGCTGCCCTCTCCTACACCATGTGTGTGGTGATGTTTGCTGAAATCTGAGGTTTCATGGCAACCACTGGTTACACACCAGAAGCTAGACAAACAGGCATATTGCTCTTGACAAGGAGAATGGAAAGTCATTAGTTTGATCAACTTGTGGCAACAAAAATTCAAAAGCGCAAATCTCTAGATGTTAAGATCTGTGGTTTTCAAAATGTGGTGGCTCTTTGTGTGTTTCCTTGCATCTACTTTGATTTGGCTTTAAAGATGTGTTCTTCTTCAAAACCATTTGCTTTTGTACTTATAAAGATTTTTCAACCTTACTTATACATGAAACAGAGCCTCTTTATTCCTCTTTCTCTTCCTTCTCGTTCATTGAGATGTACTCTTTCACCTTTGAAAAATGTAGGTAATTGTAGTGTGTATGTATTATCTATTGAATAAGGTTGTTATTGTCTGACAACATGAATTTCTTGCAATGTTACTGCATCCATTATTTTTAGTTACGGTAGTTCAGCCCATTGGCTCGTAATACGTGTAGCTGTAGGAAAATAATATAATTATAATAATGGAGTCGCAATTGGTATACGACCTTACACGACCAATGACATATTATGACTATTATATATTGAGAGGAGTTGACAAGTTGGATCTATTGCGACTGCAGATATTAATAACTTCCCTTTCTCATCCTCGGAGTGCACTCAATCATAAATATGAATTCCAACAACTAGTAATAATATGATATCAAATTTAACAATTTGTTTTTCCAAAGAAATAGAGATCGATCGGGACAGCACGATGCCTTTGGACTTCGATTGTCGGTGGTAGGTACGTAGAACAGCTTTAGGCAGAAGCTCTCCGCTGCTCTCAATCATGAAGCCGTTGATACCGAAAATCTTGTTGCTATTTGTGACTGCGCGACTGTTCAACATGGCCACACCTCACGGCTACATGTCGTCGCCTCGTTCTCGAAATTTCGTCGCATACACGGACTATAGCGACATTGAATGGCAAATATCTCTGAATTCTTCTTTTGCAGTGACACCGCAGCCAGAAGATTGTCCCCACTGCTTGAATCTGGGAGGAACTATGGCACGATGCGGGTATGGAAATGGCAGAAATTACGACGCGCCTAAAACTATTGATGGGCGTCGAATGCCATTTGTTAGTCAGGCTACGTACTTGGATGGGGATGAAATTGACATAGTAACTGAAGTCACCGTCTATCACAAGGGTCATTTTGAATTCAAGATCTGCCCATTGGGCTATCCTGATGAAATTGCCAGCCAGGCTTGCTTTGATAGACACCCCTTGACATTTGTCGAAGATCTTCTTTATGGCGCTGGTAGAGACAGCATTTATCCATATAGAGCCTACTTGGCTGGGGATTATGAGAGGTTTGTCCACCGGATGAAACTTCCAGATGGGGTAACAGGAAACCACGTTTTGTTGCAGTGGCATTGGTTGACAGCGAGTGCGTATAAATCAAGTTTGAATGACATCGCCATTGCATCAATGATATGATCATCTCACATGTACGATCATCTCACATGTTTACTGCATTCATATTTCAGACAGGTGAGATAGATAACGGCAACAGTCCATTTTTGATTTTTAAAGCAGAACTTTTTGATCGATATTCAAGGCTCGTGACTTTCAATGATGAAGCTGCTTTTATCCTGGATACGTCCAATATTACGGAAATAATCCTACACTGGAAGAAAATGCCAGTCTCATCAGGTTAGACATGTGTCCTCAATTATCACCAGATGGAAGAGGGTGAGTTGTTATTTATTTCATCTTCTCAATCACTACGTGCTTTCATAACGACCGGGCCTATTTGTGACACAGCGTCCCTGAACAGTTTTGGAACTGCGCCGAAATCACAATAGTTCCAAAAACTTCCAACAATGAACTCTCCGACCATGAAGTGAGTATTGATGATAAGAAGGAAAAGAAAGACAAAGATCATAAAGGTAAAATTGATTCAATGCTCCCACAAGAAATTATTCATCACGAAAGTAGTCATGTGCAAAATGAACAAGACGAGAAAACCAAAGAGAAGAAAGATAACAACAAAGGTGACAAAAAGACGGATGAAATACCCACAGAAACAGTAATTCATCACGAAACTACTCATAAGTCGGAGTCACAAATATTCGCTGACCATCGGCACGAGAAGAAAGCTGCGATTACTTATGTTTCAGTCAAGGCAACGCATGATGCTACTGTAAGCAGGAAGAATGGGAACAAGAATATCAGCCCCCGCCAACTGATACAAATCAGTGGCGTGCCAAGGGTTCTGTCTTTTGTCAGATTTGACCTTCCCGAGGAGATCGAAAAAAATTCCTCATTGAAATCTGCTACATTAAGAATGTATACGTTTTCGAAACTGACAAATTCAACCCGAGTCATTGTGCAACCTGTCATGGGGTCGTTCAATGCAAGTAATGTTACTTGGAAGACTTCTCCAATGGATCCTGGGCCACGAATTACCGATTCCAAAGCGATAAACGCAAATTCCAAGACCTGGATCAATATTGACGTTACCGACGCTTTTAAATGGAGCCTTGCAAAAATGGGTTACTCAGCCTTTACTCTTCGTTTGTCAACAAAGAACTCGCGAACTTTGTCTTTCGCTTCCCGAAATTATAGCGAAGGGTTGTATTCACCGCAGGTAGTGTTGGAAATCCGAGAATCGTAAGCTGAGGCTTTCTAGTAGTGGAGCGACTTCCAAGCCGGAGCCTCAAAAATCCAATCATTCTGCCCTCTTCTAAATCTTTGACTACTCCAAATACTCTATTCGTCAAAGAAAACCTTCACTGATCACAAGAGCTTAGTATCAATTCTATCTGACCACGTGTATGATAGGATCGACTGAAGTTTATTTATTCTAAGCTTCAAGGGGGTGTGGCCGGAAAGATTTAACGTAAAAAATGGCGACAGTTCAGGTCACTTGACATTAGATAACTTGTGATCACTCATTCCTATGTCTCTTGCGAGAAAAGATTAACTCATTTCATTTGGTGAGGTAGTGTCCGCACATGTTCTACCGTTAACAGTATTCTATTGTCAAACTTCAGGTTTGCCGATATGAGGGTAATAGGAGAAGCACTCTCTCAACGGCTGTAGTCTATTATGCTGTTGAGAGCTTTGGACATCGCTCGTGTATATCTCAATCCTTTTTCAATGTAGTGGATGTATCTAATGGTGGGTGTTGAATTCGAGAACATTAAGATCATCAAGCATTTATTTAATTAACTGGCTTGTTAACTATGAAAAAGTCTTCCAGAAGTCGAAAGTGTGCTATCCTTAGAGTTATCGAGATTACACATATCCTGTAAATGAAAAGCACACAGCCACGTTTATTCAGATGTGGAGATGACTGCAAGACACATGCAACTGGTAGTAAATTACCATGGTATGGCGCATGGAGCTTCTCCGCAAAAAATGATTCTGTCTCTGGTTTATTTTCAAGTATAACTCATAAGTTTGCTCGGATTTGATTTTTTCCTTATAGAAAGTGATGCACTCTCTTCTGGTGTAAGGGCATTTTTGTTTCCATTTCGGGAGAAAATATAATACTGTCACATCAAACTTGTTGGCCATATCTTCTTCATACGGAGATTACCAATACCAACATTATTATATTGGCAGATCAGCTGACAACTTTTGATGTCTACGAAAGTAAGAGTCAAGTCAGCGTGACAACTCATTACCTGTACGAATCAAGATGTTTGAAACGTTAGTGTGGCTGAGGAGTGAATCAAGCAACTCGATTTTGACACATTTCCATTTCAACTGGAAATGTGAAGTGCATTTTGCTATTGATCATACGTTCTTCCATGGCGACCGTGCAGACATTGTGGTTCGCCAGTTTAATTACTACCCCGAAGATCGTGCTGCGGATGCGTGCTATGACGCCCAATGTACATATGTAGACCTCTGCAATGTGATCAAATTTGTTAGATGCATGCAGGAATAATCAGAATTTGTGTATTGTCCTGTGTAGATCCCCGAGACATTGATAAGGATAACAATGGATCGCGGGTGGGTCTGGTCATAAGGTGGTTACGAATGATTCCGATCGATTTCCAAATCATTTGTACGGGTCATTACGAAATTATCCAGGGACTGCAAAGTACAATTCAGTACGAATCGTCAACATAATAATGTCGTTTCACGTTCTTGATATTTTGGTACACCCCAAAGCCAGAAAACGTCAATATTCAGATGGGAGTAAACCAACAGGTGTTGCAGCACTGTCATCTATAACAACCCATTGTCTCCTATCCCAGCCGCCAGCCACAAATTTGATACTAATGGGATACATCTTCTCGTCGTCAGATTTTTTTCCAAGCTGACTTTGTTCTAGACGAAAACACTCTTCAAATGCAGATTGCACCACGCGAAAATGATGTGATAGCTTTTGCGCCATTGTAAAAATATCGGGCGAATTCAGTCCCTTCACTAAATCGACGAGATCAGAATTCCAGATGATGTCAGAGTCAAAATCAAACGCTGACTCTTTCGGAATTAAGTCGTGTTCCCATTGTACAATCATCTTTCCCCTTTTTTGTGTCGTTTCTCTCAACTGAAACGTCGTGCCTTCGACAAAAGCAGCCTCAACATCGGCACGTGGGCCATTCTCCATTAACGTTACTTTCGCAAACATGCGATTACATGACTCCTCGACTTTCTCACAGTGCAGAGAGGTTTTAGGCGAGTACAGATAAACAATAATTTTCGGAGTTGACGATTTCACCGACTGTACCAACCGTTCTGCGCTCTTGTATAATCGCAAATCTCTTTTCTTGGCAGGATGGAGGAGTGCATCGAGAGACTGATACTGTGTGTGGAAGTTCATGTCTTTGCTCTGTCCGGGACATTTAAAAGTTGGCGCAGCACATCGGAACGCTTCATGGTACAAGTGATCACGATTATGTGAAGTAG
Organism: Cyclotella cryptica; assembly: GCA_013187285.1. Taxonomy (NCBI): domain Eukaryota; phylum Bacillariophyta; class Thalassiosirophyceae; order Thalassiosirales; family Thalassiosiraceae; genus Cyclotella; species Cyclotella cryptica. Next base: position 234,260 of record JABMIG010000155.1, read on the forward strand.
GATCCCGAGACTTCGCCATGTCAATGGTACCTTGTTTTGGCACTAAATTACCGGAAAGCACTCCTTTACCATCACCTGAAACGTGCAACCAACGACCATTCCCATTTCTCTCTTCGTGAATCACCAAACCGTAACGACCCAAAAGAAATACAGCGAATTGTGCATTTTCTTCTTTCCATTCGTATTTGAACGGTGGCAGACGTTGCAACCCTTCCATTGGGGTCAAATCATTATGCACATTAGTTGTAGTTTGTTGATCATTCGAACTCTTGTCTACGTTGGATTGAGACACGTGTTTGTGCGACGCGATGTTATACTGATTGCAGTTCTCCTTTTCTTCCACACAAACCTCCTCCTCGAGCGACAAATTACGTTCCCATGTCGCAACGAGTCTTGTGCTACTGTCTGTGAAGAACGGATGAAACGCCAAAATACCCCGCGCTGTCCCTCTCTTTCTGGGTCTGCTCTCCAAAAGTTGATTCAGCAACCCTTCCATATTCGCACTTATATTTACATGTGCGGGAAGCGCCCAATCTTCCCGTGCAACGCGATCGATTGTGGCTGCCACTCGTGCCATTTTTAATTCATGATGATTGCAATCCTTGTCGTCATTTGTGTTTTCGCTACTGTTTTTAGAAGTGGAATTGTGACAAGAAGGCAGAGCAAAGGGATTGCGTCCCACGATCATGGTATACAGAAGACAGCCGGTGGCCCACAAATCGGCTGATTGTATGAAAGGATGAATCAGATCCCTATCAAGACAGTGCGAAGGCAAAACCTTTACTTTCTTAAATTCTCACCTGGCTGACCGTAGCCCATCCAAGGATGCGAATTGTCGCCCTGTGGCAACGATTCACTGTTGACAATCGATGGCACGGAATTCTCATTCGCCATGGCACCTCGCGCCACCTCGGGTGCCAAACAAGAAGGAGTCCCACATACCGTCGTCCGACACTCACACCAATCTTCGTCGTCGTCCATTCGAACGGCTAGACCGAAATCTCCAATTTTGAGAGTGTAGGACGTCAGCGGGGGCAACTCTGTTTCTGTGTCATTCGTTGTGGCAGCTTTTCCATCGCTCGCGCCTACCGATGCATTATGCAATTGTTGTTGTTGTTGCTGATGTTGTGAGAGGGGAACCAAATAAATGTTCCCCGCCTTGATATCTCTATGCACGATTCCCTTGGAATGAAAGTACGATAATCCACTTAAAATGTCGCTTGCGGCGTGCTTTATCTCATCGTAGGGAAGAAATGTTCCCTCGGAGCACAGCAGCGAGGATGATCTCACGCTGGATGAATTGGCGACGCGGCTCCGTCGACGTCGGTCCCGCACCTTTGTAAAATAATCGCTCAAGTCTCCCCCCGAGCAATATTCCAGCACCATGGCCATCATTCTACGCTCGCTCTTCGCGACGTGATCGGTGGCGGTGTACGAGAATGATTCTATGAATTGCACCACGTTTGCATGGTGTGACGTGGAATGGATGGAGACTTCTCGCCGTAGTAATTGCAGCAGAGTGTCGTTCGAATCTGCGTCGGGGCCGTTGGGAGGGCTACGTTGGCTACTACTACTACGAACGGACAAATCGACGAGCTTCAGGGCGTAAACTCGTTTTTGTTTGCAACGCGCCAGATGGACGGTGGCGAAGGAGCCGCGGCCTAGAACACGGCCAATCTCGTAATGGTGTTCCATATGTTGGATGTAGTGCAGTGAGGTAGTATTGTAGTCTATTGTAGTATAGAGTAGTATTGTAGTGAGGTGCGAGTCCGAGGCGTGAATGCTCCGATACAATACCATACCAATCTATATTGACCGTTTGTAGACCCCAGCGGTGGAGACTATGAGAGCATCTTTGTCCATAGTCCTGTCCATAGCCCAACATACTGTTGTCGCGTTCAGCGATAAAGTATGGTTCCCATGGTCTAGCATCAATCTGAAGATTGGGAATTGTTCGGGACATTATGGGCTATCCAACCCGTCATTGTCCTGACGCACATGCCCACCAGAATGCCGTTTCATTTTTAGTCGTTAGTGTTCGATTTTTACGTACAATAGTATTAGTTCCGACAGTAGAAGTAGTGACGCAAAGACAAAATAATTTTTGTCAGGGCTCGGAAATTCATCATTTTACGGCCAATCGGTTTCGCCTAACTGACGACTAACAAATGACTCATAGGTGTCCTCATAGGTTGTAGAAAATGAGATAGGAATAAGTACGGTCTCGGACTATGTGTTGGGCCAAAAGCTCGGGAACATTCGATTCCTTAGGAATCGAAAAAAATTTGGCGATGAGCACTTCGAATTCTGGGGAAGTTCGACTTTGACTACTTTTTGCACTTTTGTAGGGAATACGTAGAACAATTCTTTGGGAACAGCCGCATTATTAGATTTAAAATAAGTGAAATATGCTATGTTGGCAGCAGATTTCACGAAATATGGCGGCAAAACGCATGCAGCCGCCAATTGAAGTTGTGCGTACTAATCCCTACGTAATTTCAAATCTTATGATGCCAGTGTTCTTATAACTACGTGACGTCACGACATTCCCAAGAATTGCACCCCAATTACGATTCCTAAGGAATCGTACTTGCGGCTATGTACGACAAATGATGATTCCCGAGGAATTGTAAAGTGCATTTCGTGACATACACGATACAATTCCTCAGTAATTGAAATCGACATATTGAACTGACAAGTCATTCTATCTTGATGCCGATTTGACAAGCTGCTGTGCGAAATTGATGCCAACCCATTGACATCATCGGAAAGGGAGCAGAATATAATGACGCCAAACTATCACGATTCACAGAATACCCAGGCTAAATCTGGAAAAACCACAGTTCACGAGGAATAGCACATCAAAAATTGCGTTTCCTAGTCAAAGTCTGCATTCCGAGGAATTGAAATCGCCAAAAAAAAATTATACAATTCCTAAGGAATCGCGTCTTCCCGAGCTTTTGGCCTAACATATGGCCTATAGTCCATAGTCTCCACCACTGACCACTATAGACCCCACCTCACAGTCTATAGACCCCCCCTGTAGTCTATAGACTCCACGAAATTCGCCGAAAAACCGTTTGTAGACCCCCCCTGTCTATAGACTTTGAGGGGGGGGATCTATAGACTATCACATGATGGTCTATAGACCCCCCATGACAGTCTATAGCCTCATCGAATAAGGTGGTGTGAGTCTATAGACTGTAACAACTAGTCTATAGACCCCCACCCCCCTTTTTGATGAGTCTATCGACTGTTCGTGACTGGCACTTGTGAACAGAGGAAGGGTCTATAGACCCTTGTATGTAAATCGCTCACTATTCTATAGACTATCTTCGCGAGGGCGATAGTCTATAGACTTATCAATAAATCCATTGTGATAGTCTATAGACTCCACGATCAAGAAAATACAAGTCTATAGACTCTACCGTATCATTTTAGATGACTAGTCTATAGACTCTATCAAGACATCATGGACACTACCATCAAAATAATAAATTTGGAATCGTGACTCCCGCCATGATTGTCAGAAGGGCAGTTCAATATTTCCCGCCAAATCATTTTTAGAGGGGGGGTCTATAGACAGTGAGGTGGGGTCTATAGACGGGGGGTCTACAAACGGTATATGTTACATACCATTTGTAGACCTCCCCTCGTCTATAGACCCCACCTCACAGTCTATAGACCCCCCCTATAGTCTATAGACTCCACGAAATTTGCCAAAAACCCGTTTGTAGACCCCCCCTGTCTATAGACTGTGAGGGAGGGGGGGGTCTATAGACTATCACATGATAGTCTATAGACCCCCCATGACAGTCTATAGCCTCATCGAATAAGGTGGTGTGAGTCTATAGACTGTAACAACTAGTCTATAGACCCCCACCCCCCTTTTTGATGAGTCTATCGACTGTTCGTGACTGGCACTTGTGAACAGAGGAAGGGTCTATAGACCCTTGTATGTAAATCGCTCACTATTCTATAGACTATCTTTGCGAGGGCGATAGTCTATAGACTTATCGATAAATCCATTGTGATAGTCTATAGACTCCACGATCAAGAAAATACAAGTCTATAGACTCTACCGTATAATTTTAGATGACTAGTCTATAGACTCTATCAAGACATCATGGACACTACCATCCAAATAACAAATTTGGAATCGTGACTCGTGCCAATATTGTTGGAAGGGCAGTTCAATATTTCCCGCCAAATCATTTTTAGAGGGGGGGTCTATAGACTGCGAGGTGGGGTCTATAGACGGGGGGGTCTACAAACGGTCAGTAACATATACACCAATGAAGGCAAAGGAAGGCTGCGAATATAAAGCGAACCCGGTCGGAGAAACGGACTAGTTCTAATGTTAGTATCCCCGAAACACGTCAGCGCGAATGTGAGTGACTCCGCTTGTTGATATGTGATATTCGAAGAATGGTCCAACTGTTGAGCGTGCCCGGTGACATGCCGGCGACTTTTCGAACAGGCTAGTACGGTACGATACAATACAATACGTGTCGCTATGCGTAGGTCATCTACTCGCTCTGGAAAACAGGGAGTCCTGAGCTCCTGACATGGCAATCGAAGTCGTCCTGGATGGTTTATGTCCAATAATCAGAAATGCGCCTCAGGCCCATCCTTACTGTCACACGTACGTCCTCCGCGCATCAAAAAAAAGATGAGGACTTTGAGACAAATGAACACGTAGCCCCGTAAATCAAATAAATAATGTAAAACGGAGTAGAAACTCTTAAATATTTTTGACGTACGTACCACAATTCTGCTCACCAATCAATTTTTATACCCCGCAATCACATCAATCCCACCAAGACACTCTCATTATTCTTTTTTGCACATCACAGACATCACCATGAAAATTTCCACCGCCGATTGTTGCCTCGCCTCGTGCTCCCTCCACACTCATCGCCGCAATCCCCCTTCCACATCAATCGATAGTGGACTTCATTTCCGACCATTTGACTTGCTGATTGCATTGAAATTCACCGGGGTGGCAACAATAAAAGAAACAGTAAGCACACTGATCAAGATCGGTGTTGATCTGTTGTGTTTTGTCTCTGTCTTCACTCGGCCGGGTTGCATTTTGTCTTTGAATTAAAAATCAACCAGATTCGCTTCCTCGGGGTTAATTTGTCTCTAAGTCCTTGTCTTTTTTTCGATGCGCAGAGGACGTACACATACATGAACTTCGCCCAGTTTTTGCATAATCTTGTGTTCGTGGCGGCTTTTGTTTTCACCGTCCTTATGGCACAACGTACACGTACAAGCAAAATTCCGTCGAAGTCGATTCAAAGGTATGACTAGGATTTGTTAAGATACCTCATCAGGGGGTTGTTTGTGCTTTCATGTTATTTTTAATATCTCATAAGTAGGAATCAGATACTTGGGGTGTCAGTGTTTCTCGTAAAAATGCAAAGGGGCTTGATAAAACATTTTATTTCTCATGTTTTGTGTTCGTAAACCCTTTTAACCGTACTTATCACTGCTTGTACACGTTCACCAAAATGAACTTCTTTCTCGGGTGAGCTTCGATTTTACCCGAGAATGACGTTCGTTTTTGGGTTGATTTTTTGCTCATAACCTGATATCATGAACTTCACCTTCAAGTTTTCTGTACTCGTAAGGAAGGTGATTTGCGGATACGAACACGAACATCTCAAAAAAATGCAAGTTTGGGTACGTGTACGTGCCACCATAAGGATGGGCCTCAGTTTGTTTCTGACCAATGTCAAATGTTTGCAGAGGCCTGTCGGGTAGTACAATACCAGAATGCCATAGAGCGTTTTCCAGGATGATTGCAGCAAATTCATCCTACTGGAAGATCCAACAAATTTGGAACAAAGGAAGTAAAAGTAGAAATAGCCCTTCCACGGAACATTTGGCGAGAAGACATCGATGCAAGTAATCCCACAAAATCAAATTTATATATGTTGGATCCCATTAGAACACCGTCCCAGTTCTAGAACTGGACGTTTTTCTCCCCGTTGGGGCAAATGGGGCGCCCAGATCTAGAACTGGACACCCCGGTTCTAGAACTGGGAACGTGATAAAATCCCATTCTAGAACTGGGTGCCCAGTTCTAGAATTGAGACTGATGCGCGAATCCCCCATTGGGGCACCAGTCCCATTGGGGCACCAGGTGCCCTAATGGGGTGATGAAGATGTCCCCATTTTGGCACTACTACTGTATGTTGTTGGGATACTTGCTGCGCCCTGTCAAGCAGGTTCTTATAAGTGTACGATAGAGGGTATGGTACACAAAAATCATGCAAGTGCGTCAAATTCTTCCGATTATGTGGTAACCTAATAATGTACCTCGAAAAATTTGACATAGTAATTATCCCTACCTCAGTCGGAATTGATCCCCGTTGGGGCACCAACAAACAATTTCAAGGAAAAGTGCTGCAACCGGGAGAAAAACGTCCAGTTCTAGAACTGGACGAATTTTTTCGTCCAGTTCTAGAACTGGGACGGTGCCCTAATGGGATCCAACATATATCTATCATGCGTATACGTTGTATTGCTGATTTCAACGGAAGAAAATTAAGAGAACGTGACGCGAATCCAATATGTATCAGTGAGAACTATCAGCGATTCATTACACAATGACCTCTACCTAGAGAGGAAAGAAGCGATTGTTGCTGCCAAACTCGATTGAATATTATTGAACACTTTTGAACATATTTGAACATTTTTGAAATGTTCAAAATGTTCAAATATTAGTGGACGTATGTCGGCTACCTGGTATTGAACATTTTTGAACATTTTTGAACATGTTCAAACATGTTCAAAAATGTTCAACAATGTTCAAGAAGACATTGGCTTCAATTCATTGTCGGCGCCAATTAAGCTCGCTGTAAAAACATTGAACTTACGTATTCATACTTATGAAAGTACACCTTTCTTGCAACGCTCCCCGATTTTCAATTACATAGCCATTTCTGAGAAAGATGAGAAATATTTTCGTTTAGATAAAAGCCTACTACAGTATTGTACAAAACTCTAACTCCTTCACGCAATTTTCTTCTCAATACTTCCTTCGTTTCACATTTTACCAGATCTTCCTGGATTCCTTTGAACTCGTGGATTTCCCTGGCTGCACATCATGAGAAGATACGGATTCGTGAAACCACCACCGGAGGGAGAGACAGCAACAAAACATTGCCTGCAGAATTTCATCCCGCTGGGCCAAAATTTAAGGCCTCTGCGATACTTCGCATCAAATTGGCTTGCATCAAGCAATGCATCCTTATTTTGTTGCTGCTTCTGATAAGACTCGCACAAGATGACAACTGGGAGGAGGATGCCCATGATATCTCTGACGATGACATGAGCCAAGGATACCTACTGGTACTCCTGACCCTTCCTGGGCCCAAGAACAGGTCCCATGGGTACAAAGACAGATAGGATTTCTACTAACTAAGGGTAGGATCCCACCAAATAGAAGCAGGACTCATTAACAAGACTATTAAGTCCTGCAGGGCCTATTACTACTCATTGGTAGGATTAAATATATAGCCCATTCCAGATTCCACTGGATTCAGGTTGGCATGCAAGAATGCATGTACAGCCCAACCCAGGTGCATGTACACCCAGTTTGGCATGCATGAATCCAACAGGATGCATCAAAATCTAACATCCTCGAATTACATGCAAAATGCATGATAAACTAGAGAGGACTACCATGAGGCAGTCCTCATTTTCAATCAGTTTTTTAGCTCATAAATTAAATCTTCAGACAACTGGAACATCTTTTCTACTTCGTTTATCTACAACTACTTTTCGATTACTTCCGGCTTAGGTCACTATTGTACAATAGCCAAACTCGGTAAGTTGCTCGCATCTCAACCACACGAAGGCTCATCCCGACGACCCACAGGCGGTCGAACAAAAGCAAGGTCTACCACGCAGAGTACTACGTTCATTGCCGTCACCGTGCGAACGATTTTTCTTAGTCCACCAAGGAGTTCCTACAAGAAGCTCTTCTTAGGCACTAGCCTAGGTGAAAAACTACGAGCCATGTCCTCCGTGAGCGATTCCCGAAGGGCTTAAGTGGGTAGAGTGCGAGCGTGGCGTTGGGGGAAGAACTCCCCCATACGTTACATTCCTGAGCAGGATCCCGTGCAGGATGCCCTCGCGAAGGACAAAAAGACCACCTATTTCAAGCTGACTCTCCCCAATACGGGAAACGAGTTAAAGGTGGCAGTATGGGCGTCCGGGACTCCCGAGCAGTTTCTACTGCATGTGCGCTCCGCGATTCACGCGTGCAAGCAGATGGGGCTTGACACGGACTTCGCGGCAGCCGAGAAGGCTGTTGAAACAGCCAAGATCGAGGCTGAACTAGCCAAGCAGGAGTACGTGACGGTGCGTAATGCTGAAAAAAGAAGAAGGGCAATAAACAAGAGGCGCCCGGTACGACTACCGAGGCTGTTTCACCTGCCCTAGTAGAAGCCAAAGCCGCGTATGACAAGGCTTTGAAAGCTCTAGAGGATGCAAAGCTCGCCGTCGCAACGGCTGGAGCGAAGCCCTTCGAGCTTTATGGAAACCTCCTCTCCGACGAGGCACGTCAGCCCTGGGAGAAGATTATCAAGGCCCAAGTGACTAAAGCTCCTTGGGAAGACATCAAGGGAGTACCGCACACGGAGACTCCCACGAAGACTTGGAACTCGTTTCACGAGTGCGTCACGTTTCACCTACTGCAGGTGTTCCGTCATGACGCGGGCGAGGCCCTCAAGTACTATATCACGAATACGCTAAAAAAGCCCAACAGGGTTTCGATTCGTCAGTTTTTTGTCCGAGTAGAACAGCTCAACAGCTACCTCGAGACATTGCCCTGCCTGTATTACAGCCCGAAGGCTAATCAGGCGACCAAGAAAGTATTGCCTCTTGATGACGCTGACCTTGCGACTCATCTATTGCGCATGTGTCCAGCCAAGTGGCAAACCCAGTATGACCTCACAGAGAATACCACTCCGGTCAGTACTAGGGCCCTACTATTGGTCCTAGAGAATATCGAGAACAATGCGGAACTTCGATAACAAGCCCGCTAGCACGACCAAGGCAAAGGGGCTGATACAAAGCGGAAGATGGAGTCGATGGACTCCCGCATCCCCAAGAAGCCCAAGAAGGTGGGCTGGACCGAAAAGCACTGTGTGCTATGCAAGAAACATGGGGGGCCGCACAAAAGTCACAATACGCGTGACTGCCGTCGCTATAACAAGGACGGTACTCCTATCAAGAAGAATGGGGGCGCAGGTAAGCCCGGTTCAAAGGAAAGGAAACCGGAGGGGCGAACTTCGCCCAGATAGTCCGGGCGGAGTTGAAGAAAGCTCTCCGCAAGAAGTCTAGTAAGCGCAAGAAAGCGTCGCGCTAATGACTCGGAAAGTGACAGCGACTCCGGCGACAGTTCGTGAAGGTGCGGGTCGGATAGCACTGGGGAATTACGTAGATGTAAGAAACGTAAATTAAATACTGCAATTGACAGTTACACTACCCCCAGTCCGAGTAAAGCTATCCTGACTAATAAAAGTCAAAATTCAAAATCAATTAAATCAACTGTCACGAAAACCAAAAAATAAAAAAATCTTGTTCCAAAACAAAAATCCCGAATTAAAAATTCGAAATAAAATGAAGTCAACGACATCATCCAACTTAAAAAAATCTTACGACAAAAAAGTTGTCAGTAATAAAACACAACATACTGAGGCTGATGTGAACATGCCCAGTGTAAATTACAATATTAATCACAAACAGGAAGTGATTACAACAAACACCAAGGATCGCCTCGGTGTCACGGCATTAGTTGCCATAATGGAACCAGCGACTGAAAGTCAATCCGGCAGAGCCTACAAACAACCTCTGCGGAGTCGCCCCAGTAACAAAATTAAAGTCCTACTGGACTCTGGGTCTGATGGAGACCTTATTTTCCTTCCTAAAGGAAAAGACAAGCCTTTCCCTACCTGACAAGGCAGGTGCCAAAGTCTTGGCATACGTCAAATGGGAGCTTCCAGACAACTGGAAGAGGTAAGATCAGAGTCAAATTCTTTGAGTACTCCAATTCCAAGGAGTATCTCCTACAACCTGACATTGTGGAATACAAGGAAGATGACATGACCAAACCAGGGTTTGACCTCATTCTAGGTAGTAATACCTTGAAAGAGTTAGGAATTGTCCTAGACTTTCGGACAAAGGAAATCACAGTAGATGACATCTCACTGCCAATGAGAGACATCAACAAATTAAAGACAAGAGCTACTGTGGAAAAAGCTTGGACTATGAACAATAGCATCTACCAAGAGACATCCAAGGAACCACAGAGTACTCTGGAGGCAACAAAACGCCTCATCAAAATACTAGGCGCTAAGTATGAAAAGCGGATCTCAGGGCAATTGTCAGAGACAACTGCACACACCTAAGTGGCCCAGAACAAGCAAGGTTACTGGAGCTCCTACAAGAGTTTGAGGAGTTATTTAGTGGGAAACTAGGTGACTGGGATTGTAAGCCGGTCTCCCTCCAGTTAAAGGAAGGAGCACAGCCATACCATGGCAGGCCTTTTCCCATACCCAAGAAGCACATAGAAATAACAAAAGAGAGGTACAACGACTATGTGACTTAGGGGTACTCAAATGGCAAGATGATTCTGAATGGGCATCACCCACATTCATCATAGAAAGACAACACCGTACGGGTTGTCAGCGATTTTAGGGAAGTAAATAAACGGATAGTGAGAAAACCGTTTCCTATTCCCAAAATCAGCACTGTTCTACAAGAACTCGAAGGCTTTACATATGCCACAGCCCTTGACCTAAATATGGGCTATTATACCATTAGATTGGATCCAGATGCGTCCAAAATATGCACCATTATCTTTCCGTGGGGTAAGTACTCTTACCTGCGGTTACCAATGGGCGTTGCATGTTCTCCCGACATCTTCCAGGCTAAGATGTCTGAGCTAATGGCAACCCTTGAGTTCGTGCGAACTTATCTTGATGATTTACTATGCATCAGCAAGGGAAACCTAGAAGATCACCTTACTAAACTTAGAAGGGTCTTCATTAGGTTGCGAGACGCGAGGCTTGACCGTCAATGCACGCAAGTCGTCCTTCTGTGCCATGGAGACAGAATACCTAGGATATGTGCTATCCAGAGATGGTATAAAACCACAACCAAAAAGGTACAGGCAATCCTCGCATTAACACCGCCTCAAAATGTTAAACAGCTCCGTGGGTTTCTAGGCATGGTCCAGTACTACAGAGACATTTGGGCGAGACGCAGTGAAATACTTGCACCATTAACCAACTTAGTTGGTGAATGTGGACACACCAAAGTCACAAGGGCTAACAAAACCAAGAAAAAGCCGTGGCATTGGGATGACATCCATCAGCAAGCATTCGACACTGTAAAGGCAACTATCGCTCGCGATGTTACCTTGGCCTACCCTGACTATTCCCAGGGATTTGAGATTTACACAGATAGTTCAAAATTTCAATTGGGCGCTGTGATTACTCAAAACAACAGGCCGCTGGCGTTCTTCAGTAGAAAACTGAGTCAGGCGCAGCAAAAATATAGCGTGACCGAACAAGAACTACTGGCCATAGTAGAAACACTAAAAGAGTTCAAAGGCATGCTTTGGGGACAACAAATTACGGTCTACACTGACCACAAAAATCTAATGCAGGATGCTCTAGGTCTGACCTCTGATCGAGTGTACCGCTGGAGATTACTCTTAGAAGAGTATGGCCCCACCATCGTGTATATCAAAGGCATCCACAACACCGTTGCGGACGCCATCTCACGACTGGACTATGGACCCGTCCCAGATGACAGGTCAACCTGGATGACTTTCGCCCAGTGTTGGTGCTACCACAACACCTCACAGCCAGAAGCATCCCTAGCATCCACCCAGGAATCCATGAACCAGGTGTTTGCTAATCGCAATGAAGAGGACTCCATCTATCCCCTCACAACCAGAGAGATAGCGGAGGCACAACAAGAAGATGAAAGCCTACTAAACAAAGGCTACTCAACTCAATTAGTTGAGAATATTAAAGTACTCTGCAAGGATGGCAAAATGGTTATTCCAACAAGCCTCCAACACCGTGCGGTAGCTTGGTTTCACCACTACCTACAGCACCCCGGGACTAAACGTCTCGAAGAAACTCTTCGTCTGTCGATGTATTGGAAGGTCTAAGAACGACAGTCCAATCACACGTCAAAAAGTGTCACAGTTGCCAGGTGAACAAACGCAGGCAGATAAAATACGGGAAACTGCCAACAAAACTTGCCATCACCAACCCCTGGGAGGCTCTATGTGTGGACCTTATAGGACCGTACACCCTCAAGGGCAAGGACAAGACACAAATTGACTTCATGTGCGTCACAATGATCGATCCTGCAACAAGCTGGTTTGAAATTGTAGAGTTGCCGGTATCACAGCTCCCGAAGCTTGATATTCCCATGGGTACAAAGGGGCACAAGGGCAAAGACACACATGTCCAAGAACAACAACCCTACTTTGACAAGACGTCAGCAACAGTAGGTAATTTAGTCAATAGGACCTGGTTTAGCCGTTACCCACGTAGTCAATATATTATCTACAACAATGGAAGTGAATTTAAACTTCACTTCGAGACCCTCTGTGAGTCATATGGTCTGAAGCGTAAGCCAACCAGTGTCAAAAACCCACAAGCGAACGCAATACTCGGGCGGGTGCATCAAACAATCATGGCGATGCTCCGCACAGCTGAATTGGATATGGCCGACACCATCAGCGAGAGTGACATTGCTGACTTTCTCACAAATGCCGCATGGGCCGTTCGCTCTACCTATCACACAGT